>OMLP01012740.1:0-24873 GCA_900302685.1 Spondyliosoma cantharus
TTCCTGCCTCGCGCCGTTTGAAGAGGCACTGAGAAACTAAGCCGCGCGCCCCTCCCACTGATCCGTGCGCTGCCCAGTCACAGCCGGGGAAGGGACTTTATGTAGCCAATTGAATCGCTGCTGCCGTAGCGTCGGGTAGCAACAGAGCCCGCAGAGGGTGCCTGCTGAGTGAGGGTAGAGCTGCGTTTATCACAGCACAGAGAAGTTGAAACATTTCTCAAAGCCTGTACGAAAAAACGGAGCCTTTGTGTGCTCTGTGGTCACAATAATAAAACCTAATTTCAGGACAGCTGTCATTGAAGGTTTTAATAATACAATCTGCCATAATCAACGTTTGTGTCTCCAATCTGCGTCCACTGAAAATCATTTTTTTAAATGACGTTTATCAATGTAGGCCTCCCCTCCCTCTGGCTCAGGTCTCTATTGACACTGCATAATGAGCAGACCATAATATATCTGTAACACATAACTGTATTTAACTCAAAATGAAACCTTTAGAAAATGTTTTTAACTGTATCTTATGTTATTCTGTCAGGTTTCAGACTGACACAACAGGAAGTGGGCAAAAGTGTGTTTCAAAGCGTGTTGTCGAGCTTTATCCATAAAATAGTTTGAAGGGTTTAAGTAAAGGTTGTCTATGCATGCGTGTATATAAAGTTCCAGTATATATATCCCGCTGTTACTATAAATGGACAGGACAGGAGAGGTCTGCTTGGAACAGACTAATGCGGTCAGATGGAAGGTTACCTTCCCGCTAACTCACTTGTTGATAATGTTTTATAAAATCAGTCGGCGTCTGAGTGCTGGTTGATGTGAGATTTGTGTGTGCGTGTGTGTTTTTGTGTATGCGTATCTGTTCAGCTGTAAAGGGGAACTATGTGAAGCTGCGCCAGACACATCCACTCCGACCCCTGCTACGGGCACATGGTATAGTCCCTATGGCAGGGTGGGGGAGCCGTGTGGGCGGGGAGCACAGATTCCGTCTAACGGTGAGGCTCGGGAAGGGAGACGGGCGAGAAACATGAGTCGAAATCGCCTGTATGAAGGTTTCCATCTTGAAGGAATAAAAAAATCACCGTCAATTCTGAGAGGGACGACTAAAGCGACGTGAGAGGGGAAAAGGGCGGAAGAAGAAGTGACCAGGGGCGTTTGACAGCAAGCTCAGGAACTTCACTTGATTTGTTTTCTTCCCTTTTTCCTCGAGTCGAATCTCAAGTTTTGCTTTGCTACCGTTCAGATGTTGTTTTTGACTTGACTGTCGTGTGATTATCTCAGAGGCTTCCTGGACCGAGGGACGCTTTGGTAACCGGACAATCTCCGACTTTGGAAGTACAATGCAGGCCGTCAGCAGCTCGTCCTGTGTCACGTCATTTCTTCAACACGCGGAAACATTTGGCATCTAACCCATAATACAAGTTTGACCCTGAAGGGAAGGAGGTGTGCTGCTGAGGTGCAGAATCCCTGCCTGTAAAGCTACACCCCCTGTTCCTGCACACTCCCCTGCTGGTGTGGATATCCAGTCAGAGAAACTTTCTGTGAGACTGTGTCAAATAAACACGTTGCGGTGGATTGGTTTGTTTACATGTGTTTGTGCTGTCCCAGAACCACCCTGTACAGTGTGCTGGGACTGCAGTACTGTCTGGATTTTTGAGAGGGCTCCTTGTCCAGCCACCTTATTCTGTAGGCGGGCGGAGGAAGCGGAGTGTGTTTGTGGAGCTCTGGCTGTAAAGGCTGGGTGAAGTTGCCAGTGGAGGGCTGTGTGTATCACTGGATTAGCCTGAGTGATAATATCACTCTACACTGTTCTCTGTCCAGTGACAAGTCTCCCCACACAGTGCCAGTTATTGGAGCTATTTTTGGCCTAAGGGATGGGGTAAAACCAGGCAGCTGGAAACCCAACTCCCCTCCACCTCCTTCTCTTCCACCCCTTCTGTCACACTACCTCGCTCAGCCCACCTGGCAGTATGCTGGGCAAGCCTGGTTAGCACAGAGTTGACTTACTACTAGTTATTGTTTTTACACGTACTCTTGATGAAAAGGAAAATTGGATTAACTTGTTGTGCTGATTAAAGTGCTGAGCACCCGCGGAACCACACTGACCATGGAGAACCTGGGAATACTAGCTGCGCTCATCACATAAACCCTGTGCTGGATAACTACCAAGATGTCTGAAGAACGACTCGTATAAAGACTCTATGCCTTTACCCCTTGGACATTTAGCTCAAACTGTCGATCAGAGTGGCCACTTGTTAACACTTGATAACAAAGGCCTACTTTTGAGTACTTAAAATATCAGTCACCAGCGATCTGGAGCAGCATATGCCTCCAGCACACAGAAAGAATGCATGAAACTGCCAAAACCAATGTAACAAAAAGTTAACCTGACTAACCAAATAATATATTTCCCCCTGCTCCCTAGACCCACAGAGAAACAGATTATATATATATAGAAAGAAATATCTAAATCTATAGTGTAACTCCACAGATGACAAATATTACATCCTTTATATTTTTACTAAGAGAGACAAGCTGCCTGTTCACCAGTTAGTTGCCTTAGAAACCACAGTCACAAAGTCATTTTAAAAAAGAGCCAGAGAAGTTGGTGCCTTTCGATTGGTTGGTCGGTTTCCCACCATTTCAAGATTCATTGATTCAGTTGGATGTAAACGGTTGAAGTGAACTCTGGGATTGAAGACAGGTCAGATGACAGTTACCTGACTCCACACAAGCTCCACGCTCTGACTGACAGTATTTCCCTGCTGGATTGAACAATTGCCAAGCATTTCCATGGTGATCACGTCATCATCCGTGGAGGACAAGACTGTGCCCTCATGCAGGATGGTCCAATCAGAACCCTGGATCCCCTCTGGCCTGTTGCGCAAGAACAAGAGTCAGTGTACATACACAAACACACACAGACACACACACACATACACAAACAATTCCACTGATGAAAACTGTGCAACTTTTCCCTGTTCCTGTAGTTTGTGTGTGTGTGTGAATGAGTGTGTTATTGTTGCTGTTAGTATTGTATGATGATTATTTTTGTGTCTGGATTTGGATGCTTTTAGATAATGTGTAAGAGTGATGGTGATGTGTGTGTATGTCAGCTTCAATATGTGTTGTCAATGAGTGGTAATATCAAGTTTTTAATGCATGTGTGTAACAATTGTTTTAACCTGAACTCAAAGTCCTGGCTGATGATTGGCTGATGATTGGCTGCTCTGGGTGTGAATTGGCTCACACTCCATGCCTGTTAGTGTAACCTAAAGTTTCAGGTGCAGCAGGAAGCAGCAGCATGCTGACAGTGAGCTGAGAGACAGGCTGTGAGGACGCTGTTGGTTCTGAACTATCAGGGTTTGACTGTTATCAAACGCAGTTTTACCACTACACATATGTAGATATGTTTGTTTCTTTGTTAGTCTGTGTCAGTGGTTTCCAGCAGGTGGGCCACTGTCCAAAGGGGTCTGCAAGTCCATCTTAAATGGGTCGAGTAACTTTCATTTGTGTCACCTCAAAGTGCCACAGCTAGCAGAAGCCGGCTAGGTGATTATTGTCTGTCAAGGACCATCCAGAGTCTACACTGTTTGTGACAGAAACTAAGAGGAAGCTAGCTCGATCCTTAACATTACCAAACCCCAGTTTATACAGAATCCCTTCAGCTCTGTTTGACTCCCCCTGAACTTGCGATGTCACCATCGGTTATTTTTGCTTTTCAAAAACCGACATCCACTACTTACTAACAGGTTAATTATTTAAAAAAATGACGTGAAATACAAGCATAATAATACGCTTTCCAAACGGGCGCTCAGTTAACTCGATGAACTCCCGTGGACTGTGTCAGCCCCTGGCGTGGCTGTCAGACATGGACGGAGAGGCTCTGACTGAGGAGCACAGTGGTCTCAGATAACTGGACTTAATTCCACACTTGTGGGGCTCTTCCACTGGCACTTTTGACTGCGTCGATTTGCTTTTCCATCGCCATCGTCGTTTCAGCGTGCCAAGTTGAGCTGTGCTGTGCCATGCATGGACATTCTCTGGAGTAGGGCCAAGGTGCACCCGCCCCGCCTCCAAGTGGACTGCAATGATGTCTCACAACTGTGGCCAACCCCTGCTGACCCCCGTCTCCCCCTCAAACAAACGTGTTGTGAGACTTAACTCATGTTGGAGCAGGAGATCTGATTGGAACGTGTTTTTCTCAGTAGTTTCATGGCTTCTTACTGAATCTTTGCGTGTTAGCCTTTTCCTGCTCTGTGTGCAGACTGCAGTCGAGAAAACGGGAGATGTTTCTTTTCCTCCTTGGTCAAAGTTGTTTGTGCTTCCCCCCTTCACTTTCACCAGCAGTAATGACGGCGCACATGGGCCTTCACTGTACATTGATGTTACTGCTCAACTGGAAACTTTCTGCTAACTGTCCTCATTCTCAAGCCACTGTGCCGTGCCACTCGCTTTTGCGCAACCGCTCAAACCTTACGTGTTAAAGACACACCTTGGAGCAGGTAGCTCTGTTGTCATGGAAATTCAAATCCCAGCCGCACTGTGCCGATTTGCCAAGTCAAACAGAGTAGAGCCAGGACGGTCGATGTAAAGAAAAAATGCCATTGGTTTTGTGTTTGTTAGCAGACAGTGTGTCTGTATGTTGTGTATTAGAAGCTAATGTGGGCGGAGTTTCAGGCCACAAGCTGAAGTAAACTGTGCCTAAATGTGGACTAAATGACAACAAATGTAACCTGTTCCACTGTAATTACTGTTGCTGCTGTTCGCACTAATTCTACAAATGTTTCAAATAGATTACAGTCACTGTTGTGGCAAAAGAAATTCTCGCACCATGAGTGAATCATTCACACAGTTATTTATGTACTGCCTCTATAGCTTGCACAGAGCATGAAGTGGAAGGTAGATATGCTGTGGACTGTTAAAATGCTAACCTGTAGCCTGATTTGCTAAATGGTGTATGGGTTTATAGGTTTTAAAGGCCAATTGGTAATTAACAGTTAATTGTTGACATCCATTATCTGACAACAAAAAGGGACAGGGAAGTACTTGCCTGTCTTGAAACCTAGCATGTAAGGGATCAGGGTGGCCTACATGGTCCGATACCAAGTAATACAACACACTACTGTGTTTGTTTGAGTCGTCTGTCATTTGCTATGCACTGGTGTTTTTATTTGTGTGACTTCTGAGGAGTTGCACTGAAATGTCATTGTAAACTGTGCAATTTCAGGCCAATATTGCTGATATCTATACAATACTTATTAAAGGACAGGACAGTTTTTAAAGGCACACTGCCTTACACCACCCTCTCCTGGTCCTCGTTAGGGGTTGCACGAGGGACTAACAAGTTTAAGCACACTATTCAAAATGAGTTGGGGATATTGGGATATCTTAGTGTTTCACTTAATTGTGTATTCTGTGACATGTCTGAATTTTTTATTTTGTAAATGTTTTTGGTCCCCAAAAATAATTGGTCACGTTTAAATGTACTTTTATTGCTTATCTATGTACATGCATGTAGGGTATGTATATTAGTAATATGCTATGATTCACCTCACACTGAAGCAAGCAGCTGTTTCTCACACACATGCAAGGCTACACTGTATCTCAAAGTCATTTCATTCAACATTCAGACCTGTGTGTGTCTCACTGCAGACTAATTAACAGACTGATAAAACAGAGAAGCGGCTCTGTGTTGCAGGAGAAAACTTGTGAGTGAGTAAGGCCAAGAGTGTGAGAGAGGAGAGGGACATACTAGCATAGCTTTACAGAAGAAACAGGTTATTTAGTGCAACTTCACATATGTCAATATAAATGGTACTGTCTCAAGCTATATCTGGTCTGCGGTGGCTCAACAGGTAATTATATTCATTGTTAGTTATATTTAGTTGATTAAGTCCCTAAAAGTGTAATGAGATATGACAGCATCAAACATGCATTTCAGATGAGTTACACTTTGAAATAACATGATGAACAAAGACAATATAATTATATTAATAATTACATTATACTATATATTCATGATGTCGATTTTAAATCAGAAGTTGATCAAAACCAGCCTTCAATTTTGACAATAGATATCCAATGCAGTATCAACGGTCTGCCTCTGGAGAGACTGCAACTAATTTCTACCGATCAGTAAATTGTTAGTGATGTCGCACACAGTGTAGCTCAAGATCATTAATAGCGATCCTGTCCACAGGTGAATGAGTTTTAATGTATCTTATTTCCTTGTCATCGTAACATCATGAGGACAGAGTACAGAGGGGTGTGTGATGTTACAGCTGAGGTCAGGCACGTTTAAGAGAATTTGCTTTCAGCTCCTATGTTGCAGATAATTTCCGTTGGTGAGTAACTCTCGTAAGACTCCCCACCACACTAACAGTTTGTACCCAAAGTCATTAAAATAATATAAAAATAATGATATAAAAATAACGACACTGTGCTTTGGTGTCATTTATCTCAATTGGTGAGGGTTAAATTTGAATCAAATCGTGACCTTAAAATCTAGAGTCAAATTAAAATCATATATTCGGAGCATCATGACACCCCCTAAATTGTATGTACACTAGTGTGTGATGCAGGGGTTTCTACCAGGAAGTTATTGCAATCAAACATTGTAGTTTTAACTATTATAAAACAATTACATATATTCATGTGAGCTGGTGTTGAGACTGATTGATTGTGCACGTCTGAGAGAAAGCTTGAAGACCAGGCACGCTTCATAAGTAATTCAACCCTAGTCTGGACTTAACTGCTATCTTAAGATGTGTCATTGGTGGTACTCTAAGTGTGCTTTCTTGAATCGGGATTGAAATTGCAGTTTGTAGATGTGCTCAGGGGTCACCGTTAAATGTTCTTTGCAGTGGCTTACAAAATCTGGGTTCAGGCTACATTAGCCAAAGACTGGCCATGTCCTGTTTACCTCATTGGAAAACAGACCAGTATTATATATTATATATTGTTACTGAAGTACTTATTAATGTCTAATGAAAGATCCTTTGTTGATTTGAGGGTTAACTCGGGGCAGAACATTTTTGATAAACTGAATTTCTGTTGTTTGTTGTTTAATCACCGAAGGCAGGTAGTGGAATAATATTTGAACGTGTCTCACCCTAACCTGCAAAACGACAACAGAATAAAATCAAACTCTTGTTGTGAAATACCCCTTTCATTTTAAAGAAGATGCCATGTCGTGGCAGTGTGATGGCATAGCTGTCAGTTTTAACATTTTTGAAACCAGAAGGCAAGTAGAATCATCTATGTGGAGCATGGTGACAGCCCTCCTCATGATGTGTAGTGCCTGTACAATGTGCTGTGTTATGCAAACCAGCTGCAACTTGCCACAGCCATGCAGTACTTGTTCCTGGACTGCAAAGTTGTTCTGTTAAAAAATGCATCATCTCCGACAGCCCTGTGTCCTTTCTGGTGGCAATTTATGTACACAAGCACAACTTTTCACATAAATAAGTCACAGCAGTCGGGGTCGCTTACCATGATCTTCAAAATCCCAGGTTCAAATCTGTCATGGGACCTTTTCCTGTCATCTCTCTACTGTCACAATCGAACAAAGGGCATAAAATGTCAATACCATAATAATGTTAAGAAGAAGAATATGAGTGTAATCTGTGTGGCCGCTTGGGTTCATTAAGAGATTGATATCACATGATGTGAAACAGCAGGCGGTGATTTCTGCCCAGGATGTTGTACTCCACAGTGATTTTCTTTGTCTCCGACAAATTCTTTATTAATCGGGCCTTCTTGCAAATTCAGGAAATGTTATACATGAAGTTCTGTCTTTCTTTGTGTAAAAAACATTGTTTGTCCCAGGGATGGACATGTTTATTTCATATAGAGCAGGAAGTGACATCTGATCACAGGTGGTGACTCAGATGCAGGTTAATGTAGCTGTGAACAACCTCTCAGTGACTTTAGAGCTCATTGTCATCAGAGCAGGGCCGTCTGTGAGCGTGCAGGCGTCATGATAAAGAGACATCTCACAGAGGGTGGGCAGTAGCAACAATACAGCAAACACAGCCAATGAAAACATTGAATAGATGTTTCTGAATCAGAGGGGTACGCTGCCCTCACTGTTACTGTTCTACCAAATATAGTGAGAATCTGGAGTGTTGCCGTTCCTGCTATTGACTGGTGGTGCTTATGTGACCTGATTTTGAGCAAAAAACTATAACTCAACTTTGTTGCCTTTCACAATTATATTGTTGTAGTTACCGTCTCTGGCAACTTGTATTGAAAATAATATCACAGAAAAGTCACTGCGATAGTCAGCCCGCCTGACCGAGTCTTCAGTGAACTCTATGAAATGACATACTGGAGCCGCTTTATGTTGCCGCTGCTTGGTCCAGTGTGAACAAGAAAAGGCAGTGTAGATGCGAGCCTTTGTTGTAGCGATAATGTGGAATCTCTGTGTGAGAAGAGGTATTATCTGCTTTCTCCTTCAGCAGTAAGTTATATAAAGTTTCCCAAAAACACACCTTGCGTTTTGTTTTTTCACCTGCGATTCTGTTGGCATGACAGCAGGTGAGCCATGTGTGGAGGAAGCGTAATTATGTAGCTGATCTAAACCAACATTCACCGAATGACAATGTAACAAACAGGTGCACTTACAAGTTCATACAAAACAACGACGACAGATAGGAGAGGTCGCTTGACAATCAGTGTGTTCACAGGAGGGATGTATCACCAGAGAGCATCTCTTCCTCTGTCTGCAGAGCATGTGTGATAGACAGGAGAAGGGAGGTGAAGAGCGAGGGCTGATTGTCAGATAGATAATCAATCATGGATGGTGTATTCTCTGAGGGATGAAAAATATACTTGTTCAGCTGTTAATATACCTGGGCGCTCCGCCCATGCAAAGTGTGGGAAACACAATTGACCACTGCACTGGTCCATCTGGTTCAGTGGATTCCCTACAGTCAATCATGTCCAAGCTCAGTTTTAATTCAGCTGGGAAGAAAAATTGAGCCCAGACAGTTCACAGACATCACTCTCTTCTCCTACTTGTTTATCAGTTGAATTAATTGATAGCTCTGTTTTTAAGTAAAAAAAAACAAGGTGTGTATATGTTATGAAAAAATCTAGAAAACTATGATGTGTCACAACTGCAGTCATTGCTGTTTGCCAGAAGTCCACGGAAACCTCCAAGATGTTCATCAGCAGCACCTGTGACATCACTGTAAGTGTTTGATGAGTGGGACAGCACTTTGCGCAAACCTGTTAGTTTACAGCTCATATTTTAGACTGTATGTTGTTACTGAAGTGCACTGTTTGCTATTTGCCCTTCTGATATGTTAAAGCATTCTGTTGGACTAAATCTACATTTTTGAAGTTAAAGTCCTGCTCTCTGACAAACAGCTCCATATACACACCAACAACATTAAGACCACTGACAGATGGTAACATTGATCATCTCGTTACAAGGATCTGCTGGGAAACCTTGGGTCCTTGACACACACCACCTATCCAAACACCGTTGTGGTTTAAGTACATCCTCTTATGGCAACGTCGCTTCCTGATGGCATTAGCCCCCCCAGTAGGGCAATGTACCCTGACGGTCCCTTGTTTGGTTTTCCACTGGCACTCTTGGCTGTTGAATATATAATTGAAGAGATTTCATTAGACACAGAATTGTAGTGTTCATCTTTCCAACTTTTTTTTTCTCAGGCAACTTTGAAACCTTCAACATGTCCTGAAGATGAACCACAGCTGTTCTGTTGACTTACAGAAATCAGTTTGCTGGTAAAGTTTGTATCTGTACATGACAGCAGCAGTCCTACAGGGGCACTGTGTCTGCGCCATGTGTAAGCATGGTCACAATGTGCTGAATATGTCATAATAAAGAAGGAGTTCTGATTACATGGAGCTTTTGTCAGCTGTGTTAAGAATCAAACATTCTGTCAGATTGTGGAAAAGAGACGTTGTCTCGCCTCATGACAGTATGTTACCTGTTTGACTCCCTTCATTATATCTGATGTGAAGTCCTCCCTCCCTCCTCACGATGCACTCCACCATCTTCAGTGGTCAGCTTCAGGCTGGCCAAAGCCTGCTTGGTTTTCAGTCATGCTTAACTGGTGCTTAACTGGTGACACTGGTAACAGCTATGTTCTACACATCCTGTGTGACAGGAAGTGTTGGACAGACGGATGATATGAGTCCAGTGATATTTAGAATGAGTTAAATCAGCAGACTGTGTAAAGTGTCTTTTTACAGGTTGTTCACACAAACCATGCACGAAAACTACTAGCAGTGCAAAGCAATTTACTCAACAATATTTAGTAGCAGGTCTGCAGTCTTCTCTCATATCACATGATCATCAGCATCAGAATTGTAGATGTTTACATTTTGAAGTTTTATGCAGCATGTTGGTGTGAAGGCCAGACTTGAATCATTATTTTAACCAAGGCATGTTCACATTTATCATTTTTCAGTCAATAAACAATAGGTTAACTGTAAAAAGCTGTTTGACTGGCTGGCGTACAGTCCTGTGTTAGTGTCCTGATTTAATGTTATTTGCCCACGATGTCACCATGGCTGAAGGCTCAGCGGCACATTCTTTCTCCCACAAAAACACATTCAATCAGATGTGTGTAAATGCTGATTCCAAACTACAAGACGACAGGAAGATGTAGTCATCACCATTTATTGATCCTTTATTTGTGCAGACGGGGTTTATAATTTGTGATTCATTGTTTAAGATCTTTTGATTATTTTTCACGAAGGATGTGTGTCCTCTCTGTGATGCAGTGAACATATTGGTTTCCTGGCAGACTGTGAGGTTGAGGTGATTCCAGGGTGTTTGCGTGACATTTACGTTTTTATTTTAAAGTTTAATAATATTTGGATGACTTTGGAGATTATTTTATGTCTAACAGGATAATTGTAACATGAAATTTTCATATTGTTCTGTAAGTTCAGATGTGGTTCATTAGGCAGCATGATTTTTGAGGTGTGCTTTCGTCTGTTACTAAAATTGGCCACATTGCAGTTTTATCACACAACATATTGACGTTGATGTGGGAGTGTAGAAACATGTCTTGCAAATAATAGGCTGTGAAAAGATTTTCTGGGGTATCTGCAAAGGGCCTATCCTCAACATGTAACATACACCGCATGTTAATACAATAACTAAAGGGATGTAATAGTAAAATGACTTTTAAGAACTCTGATAGAACACAGACAAAATGTCTAAAAAAAGTGACCAAGAGTCAACATCTACATTTGACACTGCGGGACTGTGAACACATGCTGTTTTATCAGTTTTACTGACATGGGGCCTTTTTCAGACAGCAGCTTTAACAAACTCTGAGCTGACTGAACCAGAGATGAAACTCAGAGGTTTCCAGAATTATTTCAGCCAAAGTATGTTGTATGTCCATCATCAGTGGAGCTCTGATACTCTGATTCACCATGGCAACAGGTAATTAAAGAGCAAAACCGCCATTTTAATCCAGTGGTGCTAGAAATAGCTTAAGTTAAGCGGTAAGTTAACACTGTTACATTTTCTTCAGCACAGTCCACTATAATTCATCATTTAGCAGACTGGAATTTTCTTAATGAATGATGAAGTACTGACAGGTACTGACAATGAAAATATGGATCAAACATATTTTGGACCTATTGAAAAGCTAGTAATGATTGTGGGGATTTGCAGTTTAGAATGTGTCAGGCTTCTAATTGACTTTTTTAGACCTGTTTTAAAATGTAAAAGTCATGTAATGTTCAGTGATCAGTGTCTAATGCAGATTAAAATTATAAACAGTGATTACTACAGTAATGTGGTTACTACATTAATGTACTGTAGATGTCTCAGTGCAGGGGATCAGCTGCCCTAATTTGCAGATAGAATGAAGAACAGAAGCTCTTATTCTGAGTTGAGGATGAATGATTGACTGTATATTAAAGATGAATGAGAATCCACCATGTCTCTGTCTTTACATCGACGACAGATTGATCATTAAAGTGCTCATGTTAGGGGTGCCGTTTAGCTCAGTTGGTAGAGCAGGCGTCCCATGTACAGAGGCTTTGTCCTCGCTGCAGCAGCCCTGGGTTTGAGTCCGGGCCTGGGGCCCTTTGCTGCCTGTCACTCCCCCTCTCTCTCATCCTCTTTCCTGTTATCTCTTCAGCTGAACTGTCAATAAAGCCAAATAAAGACCAAAAAATACTTTAAAAAATAAAAAAGTGCTCATGTTAAAGATATTCCCTGCATAATGAACTAATTTCTGTCATGGATTTTGATATTTCAAAATGTGTTTGATTTGTGCTTCGATATCGACTGCATGAATGAGGAAATGGAATGGTGTGTCAGACAGCTGCTTTAGGCTCAGCAGGAGGGGAGGCATCAGAGAGAAACTCAGAGTTTGTTGAAGAAAACCTGCTTCACAGAGTCAGTTACTTCAGTAACTGAGCCAGAATGGAAGTGTTTCTGAAATGGAATACCCATGGTTTCCCTCAGCTCAGTCTTAACAAACTCAGAGTTTTCACTGATACTTCTTTCTGAATTAGGGCACTGAATGGGAAACGGATCGAGTCAGGCTGGATAGGCCGATGTTTTTCTCCCCTCTCTTCTCCATTTTTTATGGATAGGTTCAGGCAACATCAGCACTAAGGTAAGGGGCAGATGAGTGAGCAGGATTTTGGTTAAATGTTGATTAATTACTAGTATTAAACAGACCACGATCTTTCTGTAAACTTAAACAAGCGCTGCCAGTGCCTCGACATAACCATAGAAAGTTCAATAATCCGAGTGGATAGTTCATTGCCGTAAACAAAATGTAATGTGCTGTCAGTGAACATTTCACTATCAGCATCAACATTGTTCCATCAGAGACAGCTGAACCTGTTGACGTGAGAGCAGTTTGACCCCATTTACTCATTATGTTAATTGAAAACATAATTCGGTCAGCATTACGTTTCCCTCAAAATATATTTGCTCTTGCTTTCTTGCTATATCACAATTGTAGGAGACATTGCTGCTGGAAAAGACAAGAAAAAAAGCTTGTCCACACTGACACATCCACAGAAATCAAAGTGCATCGTTTTTTGTTCCAGTCGTTCTAAATACACAGATTGACTGGCAGACTGAGCAAGAGTCCAGGATTAAAATTAAAATGTCCATATGATGTTGATGTTTTACATTGCTTTTTATTTTTGCAGTTTTTGATGTCTGCCCCTTGAAGCACTTAGGAGTGCTGAGAAGAGTGAAGATGGTGTGTTGGTCAGTGTTCATATAGCATCACCATCAAGTTTAGAGGGATTCAAACCTCCATCACCCAGTTAGTTACCAGGCACTGTTGAGCCAGACCTCCACCCAGCCTCCATTATTAGATGTCAGTCTGTTAGAGGCTGTACATTGAGCGATTCTTCCTGACAGTAGTTTGATCACTTGGTATGTTCCTGCCATGCTGGGACAACAGTTGAGCTTTTGTCCAGCTGTTGGTGGGAGAACATTCCCCTTGTCGTTTTGTATAATAGACAAGTATAGTCAAGTGATCCTTATTTGAATGGGTCCTGTGACTGGAATCTGTCAGCTGTCCACCTGGTTTTAAAGTTGCTGGTCAGTAGTTGTATGCTCATCTGTCGGCATCATAAGCTTTTGAGATTTGATCTGATTTGAACCCTGATCACCTCGTTGCCAAGCTCTTGTGCTATGTGCAGTTTGCTTATGATATGACAGATACACTTACATTTGAATAAATACAGCTGTCTACATGTCCACGCAACAGCTTGTGTTTAGTTGTACTTTTTGACTTGACCTTGACCTGAAGTGTATTTTAACAATTCAGGTAGGGATGCACCGATCCACATTTTTTCACTTCCAATCCGATACCTGAATTATTCCGATACCAGAGCTCTGTTTGCTTTAATATTATTATTATTATCATTATTGTTGATTTATATGAGGCTGAAATAAACTCCTCTCTACAGGCAAATATGATCTGTACGTATGTATGCATGTATGTCCCAAAAGGCAACTTGAGGTAAGTATAAGGTCAGAAAAGGAAGTCAGAAAATCAGGAAATCCTGTTAACAGAAAACAGATCCTGAAAACAGATATGCAACTGTAAGGGTTTCAAATTGATTGTCAATATTTATTAAATTCCAAAAAACAAAACATACCTGTCATATTGATACAAATACTTGATACAAATCAAGTAGACACTGCTAAAATACAAAGGGCTGCTTCATCTGATCACCAGCCCAAATTAAGGTTGTCTGCTGGGAGTTTACCTTGATTTTGGAATGACTCCAGAAGTGATTCCTGACGGTTCCTTTTGTCTTTCTGCCCCCTGGCTAAAAAATCCTTGTGCTCTTTCACGTGGGGCTTTTTTAAATGTTCAATTGCGTTAGTGGTGTTGTACGTCGTGAGGGAGCTTCCTCCTCTCTGAATAACGGCTTTGCAAACATTCCATTTTGCTCTCTTGCTTTGCGGTGTTTCCAGTGTAAAATATTTCCACACAGCGGACATGTTGACTAGCCACAGTGCTACTCAATGCTAGCCTGCTAGCTGGCTGCAAACTGTGGAATGGATTTCCTGAACGGGCCGTGTCTCATAACTCTGTGTCTCATTGAGCCACGCTGCCGTTCAGGAAATCCATTCCACAGTTTGCAGCCAGCTAGCAGACTAGCCGGCAGGAATCACTTGTGGAGTCATTTCAGCAGTAATTAAAGCACAGACATGGCTCATGGATCGGAAATCTCCGCAGGTTGGATCGGAAATTTCCGATCTGTGAATTACGTTGGTATCGGACCTGATACCGATACTGGATCGGATCGGCCCCATCCCTAAATTCAAGTCCGTTTTCTTCCATTATACATGTGTAACAACAGTGATGGTGTGTTGGTAAAAAAACAGAGCTGATCTACACTTAACACAAAGCTCAAACTACACACCTGTGTCTTCAAATGAGTTTTAATACCGTCTCAGGGATAGAATTTTATACTTACAGCTGCTGATTTGATGTTGTTGCCTTCATACTGCTTTTTTGACACTGGTTTAGCTTGGTCTATTTTGTAAAGAGATTTTAATGTCACTGTGACTTCCTACCAAAATATAGGTGATGTGTATAAATATTTATATATGAGCACATGGTGTGTGAACATTGACGGAAGACTGGAGCTGCTGCTCTGCTAACAATGTTCAAGGGTTCATTTATTGGTTGTCTACATGTTGCAGTCCCTTCATGCTGTGCAAGAAAAACTGAAAAACCTGCTGCTTACATTACTCCTGTGCACACGTGGTTTCAGTTTACTCCATCCAACTAGCTGTCCAATTCTCTGTGTTGGTATATGAGTTTGTCTATATTTCTGACCAGTCTTATTCTCTTTATATGTGTAGTAGAATAGAAGAGCTTTGCCACGGTGTGACTAGGGACTGTGGTCATGGGAAAGTCATGGGTCAGGATCAAGGTCATAGCTCAGGAACTGTACTGTACAACACTGTGTAGAACAGCCTCAGCCCACAGCCTCTAGCTTAGTGTTGCAGGTTATATTATTTGGACTGGCTGAGATAAATTACAATTCTAGAGGTGCTGAGAATTTAAGGTTGTTTTGGTAGCTACCAACATGGTACATTTGACATATTTTACATATAAGAGTTCCGAATAATTTGTCCACCCCATTTATATCAATCAGGGTAGACTCAATATTAGAAACACCACATCATATGATACAATTCAACAGCAATCGATATGTCCACAGAGTTGAGCTCATCGGGATGTACTGCAGCACTGTTGTATATGAGACTGCACTCATTTTAGCTCCATGTACCTAATGAAATGGCAACACAGAGAGAGTGATGTTATCAGCTGATATTAGCCTATATCAGCACATATGTCTGTTAGAGCTGGGCAATATAAAGATATTATATTTTTATGAAGATATGAGACTGTATGTTGTTTTAGATAGTTTCATAGTAATATGACAACTTACCAGACTGATTGACAAGTTCTAATACTAGTCTTTACCCACTCACTCATTATATCACATTACTGATGATTATGAATCAGAATCAGAATTTCCTTTATTTATCCGTTTGCGGGATAAATAAAGGAAATTTCTTCATCACAGCAGCCACAGGACAGTGGTATTGTAATAAACAATAATAATAGTAAAAGGATAAACAATACAATAAAAAAGTAAGAAATACAAAATAGAACTCTCATATACATTGTATATAAATAATGTTTTACACTGTTAACAGTGTAATTTTTGAATGATTAAATATTTTGTGACAAACAATATTAATTCCTACAATACTGTTGCACCAGAGAGGGTATTTGGTCCAAAATATTGTAATGTAAATGTAATGTTTGATATGTCTCCCAGTCCTAGTGTTAATGAAGTGGTTTTGAGGAGATTTAAAATATGTCGCAATGTAGCCTAAACATATTGCAAAATAGTTTTCAGGCCATATTGCCCAGCCCTAAAGTCAGTCAGTGAGTAATGAAAGATAAGTGAACGTTGAGAGTGGGAGGCCAGCGGCAAAGGCGGAACCCATCTGGATGCCAGCAACCAGGCTGGAGACCAGGACCAGAGTCTGGCATTTGGAGTGCAGCACCAGATTTTAGCAGCTGCAGATCAGAGCAGGAGGCAGGCGACAGAGCGTTAGGCAGGGCTAATGACAGATTGTCTGGAGAGTCATCAGCTAACCCAGGAAAATGGGACTCGCAACGCAGGAACACACTGGATATCGGCCAGGACCTCCGATTCACAGAACACACACTGGGAAGCAGTGAGGCCAAGGAGCCCAATCTCGTCTGGAGCCCTGCTTTGTTTTTGGGGCCATCTGGGGGTTGGGGGTTTCCCAGAAAGGAGACTCCTGGGAATCAATGAGGTGTCACCAGGCTGGAGCCAGCGTCTTGTTATCGGGAGGTTGCTGGTTTGATTCCCCTGGTCTGCGTGTCAAAGTGTCCTTGGGCAAGATACTGTCTGCTGGGTCCAAAGGGTCAATTTGTACTACAAAAACACCAAGACGAGTGAAACAAAAGACAAGCTTTAATATAGTAAGCTGGTTTGTAAAAATTAAAGGGGATTCTCAACTGTCCCTTTACTTTCTGTCTTTGACTGTCTCCTTGTTTCCCGTCAGTCGTACTCTAGGTGTGAGCCTATGACCTGTACTGCTCCCAGATTCCTCATATGTAAGTGAGAGAAATTGTGAGACTTCATGAGCTTAAACAAATAAAGTTTATGTGTGGGAAACACTGATGAATGAGTTCAGACCACACTGTATTTGTTTAAATCAAGGCTGCCCAAAGTGTGGCCTGAAGGTCAGATGTTTCTAGCGAAAACTAAATGTTCTTCATAAAATTAAACCAATTCTAACATTAATGATTTTTTAATATAAATTAGTATAAATTATTTTTCATAATATGAGCATGATAGGCAGAGTGACACTTTGTGCAGAAGTCAGTCAAATCAGGGACCTTGGGATCTTGGTGATGCTGAAGCCCTCAGAGGCAAGTGATAAACAGATAAAAGGAAGCTAGAAAGCTTGTCCTGGTTAAACATGCTTTCACGTGTTCTTAAGTCATAAACACAGGACAGAGAACAATTCAGAAGACACTCATATAATTGATCACCATAGTTTTTTCTCACTTGCCTCTTAGGGCTTTGGTGTTGTACTATTTGGCATCTGAGGGAGACAATAGGTGTTGGCTTTTGACTTGTGGTCAACCATTCAAAAGTTCTTGTCCTGGCTTAAATCGAACAAACTGAGAGTATCAAGCTCCTACTCCCTGTTGTCTTTTATCAGCCTTGATCATTACTGGATCTTGACATTGCTCAGACTTGGACTTGTTTCTGACTGAACTTCAGTGGTCTTGTTTTAAAACAGATCTGTGTGTACCTACTGGGAGTAAAGACGAGACGTGGACCAATTATCAGTCTGGCCGATTATCAGGGCTGATACTAATAATTTTTACCATAATCTATATCATCTTTTTTTGTGCGTCTGGTCATCGATACAATAAAAACATTTAAAATGCAGTAATTTGGCTCTGTTGTAGCCTGCATCAGCAGCCATTCTCGGTGTCCACAACACTAACTGATACCACCAGTAATAGATGTTATCTGAATCTCAGTAATGAATCTGAATCTGCAAAGTAACAAGTCGCCCAAGTTATCAAATAAATGGAGTGGAGTAGTAGAAAGTATTGAGTAGCAGAAAATGCAAACACTGAAGCAAAGTACAGCAGGATTGTACACAAGGACAGTACTTGAGTGAATAGTAGTTGGTTTCATTCATCACCGGTTGTTCTCTACTTTGAGACTAAGAATGTAGTATTCCTGTAAACGTATATTGGCTCCAATTATTGGTAATAGGTCTCCAGGATTAATAATAGGCATCAATATCGGCCCTGAAAAAACATATCAGCCGACCCTTAATAAAGACACCATTTGTCATTGCAGTGTTGCACAACTGCTCATTTTTGAAATCATCTAGCAACTCATTATAAGCAAGAAGCATTCGTTTCTGGTGGGGCTTCCTGGAGTGACTCCTCACTGTTCCCCTAAATACTGTTACGTCATTGTACATCAACACAACCCTAATGAAGAGATAAGACAGTGGGCAGAGAAAGGGAAAATGTCTCTGAGACATACTGAGCAGTCATCTGATTGAAGTTAGGAGGGAGAAAAGATGCGAGTGAGGGATGTCTGGATGATGGATAGATGTAACCTGCCTACGGACTACATATATAAACATTCTTGCTAGAATCTGGCAGGTTTACATCATCTTCTTTTTTTTCTGATGTTCAGTAATGTGCTCTGTCTCTTAAATAGACAAACAAATAAGTGGATAGAAAAGAGATCTGGATTGAGAGGCAAAGAGGTTTGAGAAAGCAGGAAGGATGATGAAGGAAAGGGGGAGGGGAGAGTGGCTGGTAGGGTGGGTTGGGTTGCTAGGGGACAGTATGTCAGACTCCTGCTGCTGAGAGCCAGGCCTGCTATTGGAAGCTACTTGCTTAGCAGGAGAGAGGCGGAAGAGGAGAGAGAGAAGTAGCTAATGAGTATTGTAGGCTGGTTGCTGAGACAGCACTGGGTTTATTTATAGAGTGCTGGCCAGCCAGCCCTTAGATACCAACAGCGAATCAGCTGACAGAGAAAGAGGGGGCCTCGACCAATGGCAGTGCAAGAAGGGGTATGCCAGATTGAGGAAGTGCTGTGGGTGCCTCACAGTCTGTTAAAGAGATGGAGCTGATTTTTCAGTACTAGGCAGATATTCTCTCTCTCTAGCAGTGTCATATCTGCAAGCAGGCCAGAGCTGCGAGCACCATGGCGGTCTCCAGCACAATGATTGGATTACTTTCTCCTGCTTGTCAACACAACACAAGTACACACATGCAGTTCAACACCGATGTTCAAAGTGGTTCAATGGTCACAATTAGGGCCTCCTTTAGAACTGTTTAAAATCTCAGGGAGCCATTTGAAAAATATGTTGGGAGGCAATAGTGCTGAGGAGCCTCTCATTACAGTTTACAGTTTACAGTTATTCTTACCCTGATGTATGTTAAATGAAAGGAAACTGATCTATGTAGGCCATACATTCAGATTTGAATCCTGTGCCATACAAGATCTATTGTATTTTTTTTTCCTTCACACCTTTCCAGATAGTTCACTGGGATATATGGTATATAGTGTAGATTCCAACAGCTGAGCAACAGGTGACCGAAGTCATTGTAACGTACACTGCTGTTTGTCTAAATACATTTAGTGTACTAAGACAAGTCCTGATGGGCTTCAGTAGTTAAAGACCAGGTAGCAAACAAGCACCCTTCTTCTATAGATTCTTGCTGGTGGACCCGATGACGGATGTTGCCGAGGTCGACTCTGACGCATCAGTGGGCTGAAGGGAAATTATGTGCTGCTTTCTTGAGTTAAATAGTGCAGATGGCTTCACCCATGTTGGCTGTCTCAACTTTACCACCGGCCCTTAACCCAAAATGCTCCCAAATTGGCAGTGGCTACTTCTATAACATTAAAACCCAACACTCACAGTTGACATTCCTCTCAGCTCAGCTGCCTCTTCCACCAGTACACACTGACCTCCGGTGGTGTGTGCTGAGCACTACAACACATCTCCACAATACAGCATGTCCTCACCATTCCAGTAGTGAGCCGAGTGTCTGTATTTGAGACCAAAATCATCCCCTCAGAATGTTTTAATATGCTGGTCAGCTGTAGGACCTGGACGCTCCGTCACCTTGTACACTACAGAGAGCAGTCATACTGTCAAGGCTGCCAGTACTCCTTGTCACTGGATCTTTGTGGTTTGGTGTTAAGTTAATACTTTTTGTTCTTATTCTCAGCTCATTGGATTGAGAAGCTTCACCGTGTGATGGTGTGCTCTCCTGCTAATACAGTGTGTACTTCCTGCTGTTGCTGTCTCCAACAAACGCCTCAGACACACACTGTATGTAGAGACAATGTCTGCCTTCAGCATGTTGGTGTCACTTTCTACAGATCCTATATTAGTGAGTCCAACTGCTTTTTACAACAGGGATCCATGTTGCTGATATTACATGTACACAGTCACCATCGTCATTCTTGGTGTGTACGAACATTGATTTAGGTATTTTGTCAGATGCCAAACTGTATTTCTGTTGTTACGGCTGTTATGGAAAGCTCAGTCGTGACTCAAACTGGGGCTTTGTTTCCATGTCCTCAGTGATTAATTGGCATGAACTCGTTTTGAGGTTCTCTTCCACATTGATTTGTGTATTAAAGGAAGAAGCCAAATAATATTCCACATCTTACTGTGTTTGGACTTTGGATTTTGTCCAGTTTACCACCCTGTTCCGGAACTTTTTGGAAAGCTGTTCTCTGCAGAGGGCAGTAGTGAGCCAACACAAAAGCTCCAGATCCACAGGCCATAGGGGTGGAACATGTGAGGGGCAGGCATCTTATAGCCGGACCAGTTCTCTGTGTGACAGCACCTACAGCTTGGGAACACGGAAGCCTGTGTGTGTCATAAGATGGGTACAGGTGAATTTGGATGTAATGGGATGTAGATCCAATACAAATGATGAGATCACTTCTCCTCAGTGAATACTCAGAACCTACATGATAGAGAGCTGTCTCTATTACAAAATGCTTTGTCATACAACTGACAACTTATGAAAATGGTGGAGTCAGAGCACCTGTTGGTATTTTTAAAATCTTTCTGATAGCTGATATGAATCCAAATGGATCAAACTGAAGTTTTTTGACTCTCTTCTGTTTGCATAATAGGGTGACTGAAGCACCTTTATACATATTGGTGTTCCATTTTGTAGAAATTTCCCACCTGGCAGAATAATAACAAGATAACAAGGTAAGCTCACTATCATTTTTTTAATGGGTGGGTTTAAAATAAAGCTGTGTTTGAATCCTCTGTGCTACATTCACAGAAAACAAAAAAACAACAACAATCTGTTTCATATAATGGGGTGTTGATGATGAGATCAGGAGTCTCACAGCCTGAGGAGTGAAGCTGCTCTGTAGTCTGTAGTCAAATCGTCGCATTTTGTGACCAAAATTTGCCAGTGATGTTCTGGTGGTTTAATCACGTGTCTCTATCGCTCCTCTTTAAAGGTTGACCAGAATCTGACTCCTAAGTTTCTGTAGGAAGTAGAGCCTTTTCTGTGCTTTTTTAGCCAGCGTGGTGATGTGTGTTGATGGTGGTCTAGTTATGCTTCTACAGGATGAGACTGACACATGTATGAGCAGTCAGCCATCATATTATTGTGCTGACCGCCACCTGTAGCTTTTGGAGAGTATCTGACACAGTTCGCTGTGCCCAGTGTTGACCCATGTTTGCTGATTGAGTGTGCTGAACTGGCATCAGACGAAGTTGGCTTATAGCTTTCTGATTGGCTGCTCCGAGTCACTGATTCACCTGCATAGTGCAGATATTTGACCTCTGCAGTTTTTTTGCACCGCCCGCAAAACAACACAGATCGACAGGGCCAGAGCTAAGAAACACACTTGCAGTAGCAGTTTATTATCTAATGATGACGTCTCAGGTAAATTTCAAGGTTTATGTCAAGACTGTAGTCGTGAATCATGTCTGAGTTACACTGGCATAGACACAGCTGGCTAGGTTCCACTCTTTGTTTGTGTACAGGTGCAGATTGTATGGGCATGGGTGGCCTGTTATGTTAGTAGTTTCCTTTGTGATGAGTTCAAGTGCAACTTTCAATAGATAAAAACGTTGGCATGATGTTGGTCATGATGAGGCGTGTCCATAAGGGGAAAGTCATCAGCCATCAGCTGTTTGAACGATCCTCACACCACTTCACCTCAATCCTCTCCAGGTTTGTCTTCTTTGCTCGGAAACCAAAATGTAGTGGCTGAACAACATGAGAGCTGCAGAGTGTTTTTCTTATTTAAGTGACAATGATTCTGCTCTTTGTATAAGAGGAGAGGGCTGTTGGATCAGAATAAAGGCACCAGTTTTCTCCCAAAGCTGCAACAACAAATGACAAGTGTGTGTCACTCCATCTTACTCCTTGTGCACATTTCCAAGTAGATTTGGGATTTATACAGAGAAACTACACACTGTTGGGTGTACGGCAAGTTTTATAAATCTGAATATTTTGTATGTACAGAAAATGTTGTTTGGATTCTCCAGAGACCCCTGATTTTTACTTTTAGATTATTATTATTATAAGATTATTATTTTTGGTCAGTGAAGTATAAAAGGAGAAGTTAGTAGTTAAAAGTTGTTTGTGTTGTAATATGGTGGACAGTGAAACAGCAAAAATCCACATATATGACAATTGTTCTGCAGACTTGTGTTTTGGAGGGAGAATGATTGTTTCTCTTGACAGTGTGGAGCTGCTTCATTTGCTCTCTGGATTGTCATTGCGGCTCATGAATGCCTCCATCGTGTGTGGACCCTGACATCCAGATGTTGTACTGATTGAAGGGGTGGGATTACCAAATCAAAGGAAACTGATCTTTTTAGGCCGTTCATTCAGATTTTAATCCTGTGCCATACTAGAGCTGATGAATTTCAGTCAAGTGGAATTGATTAACATTTCAAGAAAACTGTGTAGCAGAGAAATAATACAGAACATTTAACCTTCATTGTCTGTGAAACAAGAGCAAAAAAAGAGTTGATTTATTATCATTATTGTTTTTAACACAAGGCCTCTTTTTTCATGGCCAACAGGAGATGAGAAACAATAAGAAAAATGTTTTTTGTTTTATATTTCATATAACAAAACCTAAAATCACTTGAAAAAGTCTTGTTTCTTTTGAGAGCGGATGTGGTTATTGAGCCAACTGAATGTGTCAATGATTATATTAAATTATTTGAAAATGTCAAATTCAACAAGACTTAATTGAATTATAATGTGTACAATATAGTGTCAGGCATTGATTTGAGTCCATATCGGCACAAACAAATTGGGGGCCTGATAGCGGTTGACCGCATGCTATTATTAAAGTCAATGGGGGGACATAACAAATACTAATAAATATATAATAAACATATTCTAAAATTCATGAATTTTTTTTCAGAGATTTATCCACTACTTGTATTTTGAGGCTTATATAATCATTTGTAATGAAAAAAATTAGAATAAATATGAAGTTCATGCAAAATACAAGCATTTCCACTCTACTGTATACTGTAGTGTCACAGTAACATTAACTATCAAAGTACCAAAGTATGTCAGTGTACTCTTCCTGAACTCTTTAATCTGGCCACCCCTGTGAACGCTGATCAAACGATCGAATATTGATTAAATATTGTGACAGCAGTTCCAACTGTTTTCTGAAGTGATAACAGACTTTGTTTCATGCATTCATCTGAGCTGTTAGTGTTTTGAAGGAGTCACTAATGATCTTACTCCTTGTGCTTGTATGAAGTTGTTGGACAAAATGACGACTTGTGCACTCGATTGGGGCAGTTAGGTGTGAGATACTGTTGGCCTCACAGCGTGCTGAGCGGCGGTACAGAGCTGCTGTTCGCCTACAGACCACTGCTGGAGGAGAGAGGTGGTACAGCTGCTCTAATCCAGAGAAGCAGAGTTTATTTTTTAAACTTCTGGGATTACAATAGTGGGTTGAAGTTGATTTACACGCTGCCTCTCTCTGCCGTTGCTGGCCTGGCTGTGTGTGTTAGTGTGTTAACCTGCTGTCACTGAGCAGAGGCTCTCACACGTTCTTCAGAGCCTAACCATTAAACAGGCAGAATAAAATGACAATCCAGTCACCCAGCCCTACTCCACGGTGAGTGGAAGTCATTCACTTTCAGGTGATTAATTTGGCTCTGAGTTTGACCAGAATCAGGCAGCCAGACCAGCAGGTGATAGTGGGAGGACATCCTGATGTTCTGTTTCATATCTGAGCTGTGATTGAATCAGAGGGAAACATTATGTCAGTTATCAGTGCTCTAAGGTTTGGGCATTAATGAGAGTGGCAGCTTGTGTAGATACCTACAGTTCTGGAGGTCACACTGCTGATAAATGAGCCATATTGTAAATAAATTGCAGAAATGCGCCAATCTGAGAGTGATGTGTTTAACCTGCGTTCCAGACTTGGATATGTGTAGTGGACAGTTCAGTATATATGCATGGTGAATCAAAACAGTACTCTGTGTGTGATGAGCTGTGTTGTGAAAACAGAGCAGCAGTATCTGTGTTGGTCCAAAGATGGCAGCATGGAAACAGATGAGAATGTCGGGGTTTCCCTCTCTAATCATCTCTCTCTCTCTCTCTCGCTCTCGCTCTCTCTCTCTTCTCTCTCTCTCTCATCCCTCCATCACCTCTCACAGTGACATCATCCACTCAAACAGGAAGTCCTCCCAGCTGACAGCTGCAGGAATGAGTCTTAAAACCCAGATAGAAATGAACATGTTAGCATGTTAGCATGTTA
>OMLP01012742.1:0-20812 GCA_900302685.1 Spondyliosoma cantharus
CAAATTGCTCATGCACTTCGGGCCCTATAATCTCCCTGTGTGCCCACACACAGAGCACACGCACACGCACATACACACACATATACACACACACACTTGGCAAATGTTCTTATTTGTATTCCTGCGATCTGGAGCTTGCGTTCTCTGGCAGACACCAATATATCAACTGCATGAATATTCATTCACTACTCAGAGTGGCAAGCTTCACCAGCCCCCTCTTTTCCCGCAAGTGTGACTGCACAGACGCATGAACACACACACACACACGTTTCTCACACTATGGTGATGCATTCCTAAACAACGCTAACCTTCCACATGCACGTAGAGTATGCGAGCATGCTGTGGAGGCGCAGCAGGCAGGAGCGTTCACCATAAGCTAATGAACCAGGTCAGTGTTTGTCTGTCACCTACACACACACCAACAGACACACATTCACTGGATGTCTAAGAGGCATCTTCCTGCAGTGATTGAAGCCGCTTATCAATCATTTCCTGCTTGATTATTTGGTACAGCGGATCTCCTGGTAGATTAATCACATCCGTCTGCAAGCCTTCTTATGTTTGAGCAGCTTCACTGAGGTGGCTGTAACCTGTGAATGTGTGCACGCACACGCACAATGGTTATCAGTCAGTCCATAGTTGCCCTCCTTCATTCATCCATTAAATACAGAAGAGGAATCCAGTCTGATTTAAAGAAAAAGGCATCAAGAAATCAGTAAATAATTCAAAAGACCACAGCTGAAGCTACATTTCTCGACAAAGCCTCGCTGTTATTGGGCTTTTAGTCGAACGCTGATGTCGTCAACTTCATTAGAGTGGGAGTACGAATCTTCCTCCCTGTGTGTGGGCAGGAAGCTATTTAAGTTGCCAGTGGTGGGGAGACAATTCAAGACCTCTGTCATTGTGCATTCGTCATCTCCGCTCACCAACTTTCTCTCCTACGTCTTCACGGCTCATTGCTCTCGTGCTCTGTCTCTTTCTCTTCTCTCCCACACACACACAGACACACACACACACAGACACACACACACAAATATATGTTGCAGCCATACACTCACACAGCTTCTCTGATCTGAAGTATCAATTTGCATTTCTCTCCACTCGGCTGTGAGCTCAATGCACATCAACACAGCGATACCATATTACTCATTCTCAGTGAAACCTTGCTCTTGTTCTTTACAGTGTCACTTTCTTCAGCTTTGTTTGAAGGGCCGATTATGTATTAGGCCTTCATAGAGCAGAATCCGAACTTAAAACTCCACGTTTCTCCCACCGCTGCCCTCTTTATCCTCTCCTCCGGTGAATGCATCCTCTTCTCTTATCAAATGACAGAAAGGCAGTGGGAGCGTTGCAATAAACAGACATGGATTACAAAGCTTGCACTCAGTTACATCTACAGATGGAGGAAACACAAAGATCTAGAGATGAAAGAAGCCAATGTGAGATAAGAGAATTTCCAGTGTTAATACCAAAGCCGTAGTTTGAGAGGGAAAGCGAACCAAGTTTTCTGTTTACAGATTACCACCTCTGTTGTGTGAGCGTTTTATCACACCACAATGCCTTCACTGTGGGACAGAGGGAGATAGGAAGGAAGGATGGGAGGAAGACAGGGGCTGTTTACATATTGAAGAAAACACACACTGGCCTACTGTTCCTCCAGCTCCTTCTTTCTCTTTTATTAGTCCTTTCTGCTGGAGGTGAATTCCTTCTACCAATCCAAGCAGGCAATCACTTTCATCCAATAAGCATTCCACAAACAGCTTTATTCCAACGGGATGGCCGGGTCCTCACAAATGTTGACCAAGAAGACAAAGGCAGCCTTATTTTTGTGCACTTCTACTTCATTGATCTGCAGACAGATGAAAACCATGTGGACAATAGGGACAGTCTGATTTATTTATATCACAGCGCAGTCTCAGTGCAGACCACAGGTAGCCACAACATGTAAAATACTACTCGGATAATATCAAAACAAACTCACCACAATTAAAAACAGATCTTTTCACAGCAGCCATGTGGGGAAATTGTACCAAAATTTCAGACATGCTGGAAATACATCTTATCGTCAAATGACAGCTGATCCAGCAGAAATTCAGCTCTATTTTACAATTAGCTCTATCCGAACAGTGTCTGCCCAGCTGACATGGATTTTTCAGGTTATATCTTAAAATGTGCCATTTATAGGGATGGGATTAAAAAACACTCATAATACTGATCGTGGTGAATCAAGTTCATTGTGAACAGCCTCACTGAACGACTTAAAAAAAGCCATCTAGCTCACTGAAGTCCTTCCCTTTATTCGTTTCCTGATTCATTTTGAATTGCCCAAGCCTGTCACCATGGCTGACGGCTCAGTTTGCACATTGTATCCCCCACAAATACAAGTTAAAATCAGATGTGTGTAATTTCTATGGATTCAAAACTAAAAAAATGACAAGGAGGTGAGGTTACCACCATATAGTTATTCTCTATTTGTGCGGGAAGATCCTATGATTCATGATGACCTATTCAAGGTTCTTTGCTTAAAGAAAGATGTGTGTCCTATCTGGGATGCAATAAAAATATCTGAATGAAAAATGTACAGTTAGAGTGTGATGTTTTAAGGCAATTTAAGATGAGGTTACCTGGATAATATTGTGATGTTATTGTAATGTTGGAGATGAAATGTTCATCGTCTCATGCCTGGCGGTATATCATATTTCTTAACATTCAAAGTGCTATTGTAGGCAACTGGACATGTTTCAGCTTCACATCTCATCTAAGAGACTTCTTCAGTTGTAACTAACTGGAGGAGAGTCGCAGGCTTTTAAACTCTGTGTGGGAGTGTCCTCACAGAGTCGTCACAGAGTGTTAGCTCTGAGTTTCAGAGTCGTTAGGGCCACTTGTGGGTTGTTGAGTTAACCAGCCTTCATGTGGGTTGCTAGGGGTAGGTGAGCCCAGGTGTGAATGGTTGTTAAGTTGTCTGGGGAGGGAACTGAGTACCGGTACTGCATTGTAGGTGGGTGATAAGCCTACGACATTACTTATCACCCACCGACAATGCAGTACTGAGTTCCCTCCCCAGACAGCTTCACAACTATTTTGGCGGTTTTGTTTTTGGTTTGTTTTTTTGGTTGTCTGTGAAAATACTCTTAGTGGGATTTATATGCAACTTGGTGAAAGAGTGTTTTGCATGTGTTTTGCAATGTTTTTGGATCCAAATCACGGGGCCTACACATTAATCATTTTCTCTTTCGTTAACCTTGTGAGAGTGGAGCGGAGTATGAATACGATACATATGAAAATACATTTGATGGCAGTAAAGTTCAATCCCTCACATTTTAGACGTGGTTACGAGGCGATATTTGCTTATCGAAATGGTATGTGCCTACGAGATAATCACTTAGCATCTTATCTCTTCAGCTATAAATATAACGCCGCTGTTATTAACGGACACCTGATGATTATTGAAATGCAGATTGAGTCGTCACAGTCACTGACATTCTGAAAAGACTCTTGCCACCACAAGGCACATGGCAGCGCGCTCTGCCAAGTGCCACTTCCGCCATTCTGAGTGAACAGCTTCCTGGACTCCATTCATCCCTTCCTGTGTCCATCCATTCACGGTCGCTCTCATCTCCATACAGCTGGCTTCTCTGGCGCAACAACTCTTTCAATTAAACAACATGGCACGAGTGAAAAATATCCCAGCAGTGGGCATATGGCGCAAAGTAACCGTTCCATATTTCACATGCACATGCACCTCATTTCCATACACACATACACGGTGGTGAGCAGCAGAACGCCTATAATTGGGGCACCCATAAATAAGGAACGGAGTGACGCCTGGATTTCTGCTGATCTGTTTCGCACGGGAAGCATGTGTGAATAAATTGATGGCTTTTCATTTTAATAGCGCTGCACTCTGCTGGTGTCATCTGGTTTGCTCCCTCCCCCTGACACCTTTACCTCCTGCATCACAACTACACCTTCTTTCTCATCTCTCTCTCTCTCTCTCATTTATGATCACGCCACTCCCTCATCGCTTGTTTTTTCCAGTGCCTCGATCTATATCCTCCTCCTATTTCTTAACCTCACCCGTTTTTTCCTCTGGCCTGTCACTCCAGAGACAGATGCTGCATTTATCACGTTAATTACAAACTGTCCGCCTCTTCTCTCGCTCTGATTAGCGACATAGAAAAAAATGAAATCCACAAATGCAAGTGCTTCACCAAGGCCTGTGTCAGGTACACACGCATGGCGTTCTTCACAAGGTTATTCGGCACCAATTCTAACCTCCGTTCTGTTGATCATTCAGTAATATGTGATGCTGAAAATGTGACTTTCCTTCACGAGTCACTGGCCTCTTGGCTTCACCCCCTCTCTGCTATCCCATTCATCAGAGGGAAGAAAAAACACACAGCGATCAATGCGACGCCTGTTTGTGTGTGTGACATGGAGCAAAACCAAACTGCACTCGCTGATAAACATACAGACATTCATAAAAATCAATACTCCTCTACTACATCCACTGCTGCTGCCCTCATAAAGCTTCCTGACGAATATAAAGGATTTTGTGTGCATGCCTGTTTGTGGATGCATCACTTTATGGGGGAGTAGAGACCTCTATCCATCAGAACATTGATTCAATAGGCTCCGGATCTGAGGTGGATTGTTAAGTGCATATAGGGACAAGGCTCTGCGTGATGGAGCTATGAATACTGAACAATACAGCAGAATGAGTAAAGCGAAGCAGCTACTTTCAGGATGTGAGTCACAAGGACAGAGACAGAGGTAGATCCTGCATCACATCAGTCTGTGTGACAAGTTTGTGGGCATCTGAGACATCGCCTCCTACTCTCTAGCAGAGAAGATAGCTGAAAGTAACGGATGTCCCTGAGAAATTAAAAAAAATCTGATTCAGCAGTCGTCTGAGTTCTTCAATCGGCAAACAAGGCACCAACAGAAAAACAGAAAACCTCTGATCGTCTCTCCGACCTGGCTGATGTTTGTTTCCCTTCATTAATACCTAAACTTATTCCCTCAGGTCAAACTTATTTAAAACAGTCTAATGACATGATGATGACACATGCTGCTCCATGATGGCTCAAATCTTCAGCGCAGCCAAGTTCCCATACAACATAATGAGGACAGGATGTGTTGCCAGAGACCAAACCCAGTGCCCACTTTCCAAAACAATCCTGAACGCAGCCCATTACAGCTCAGAACTACACCGTGGGCATTTGGGCATGACACGTACAACAAGCTTTATGTGGAAAGCAGCCAACAACTTTCATTCGGGTCCAACTAATGAATTGAATCGCTGCTATATGCTGAATAAGCTGGCCCACGTAGCGGATCATTTTTGGATTTAAAAAATGCTTCTAATCATTTTTTGTTCACTTTTGGTTTGCAAGCCCTTGACAGCTTGTGCATTTGTTGTCGTGCCCGCCTGGTGGAGGAACGATGGCTGCAGGCACCTTGGCAGAGCCAGCAGGCATCAGGCCACGCGTCTCCAAGGCAGCCCAGTTTCCACAGCAGGTGCACTGCCATCATGGAGCAGACCCACTCCACTTTGGCCCCCTCACTATTTCCAGCCTTAGACACCAATGACTACCCAAGGGACTGCCTGCTAAGAATAGAAGCAGGATACCTCATCCTTTGCTGCATTTTTTTTTATCATTCTTTTGTTTTGAAATCCTCTCGCAGGTGTCCTGACTTTGTGGAGGTGCTTGATGTTGCCATTTTGTTCAACATCAAAAGGAGGAGTTTTTCTTTATTTGAACAGAGAAGCTGTTACACAGTATGTTGTACAGGTTGTAAAACACTTTGGAATACATTTGTGATTCGTCTTGATTCAACAGTACTAAATGGAAGAGAATTTATTACATCTTACAAAGATGTCGTTTGTAAAAACACATACATATGTGCTATAAAATATCACTTAACGGTGACCTTTTCGGATGTCTTGTTTTGTCACCCGAAACATGCCAAAGAACAATGGAGGATAAAGGATTTTAAAGGATATATACAATGGAGAAAAGCACCAAATCTGCACAGTGGAGAAGCTAAAAAAAATAATTACATGATCAGTCAATCATTAAGATACTGGTTAATTCATGACGACTGTCTAATTAAATGCTTTTCTATCTTGGTCCTGGGGCCTCCTGTCCTGCATGTTTTAGATGTTTCAGATGTTTCCCTACCCCAACACACCTGAGTCAAAGGGTCTTTATCAGACTTCAGTAGAGCTCGATGACGAGTCCACCATTTGAATGATGGTCTAATTCTATAATAATCTATGAATTTTGTTTTTTTGTTCCTGTATTCTTGAACTGCAGGACTTCTAGATGGGAAATGTGCTGTTTTTGTCTCTCATAGCTCAAAATACAAGCCTGATTTGCTCTAATCTTTACAAATACAAATGTAAACAGGCTTTAAAGTACATGTATAAACGTTAGCTCCTGCAAACTGCTATTCCATGTACCAAGAGCTCTGTCTGTTTGTTTACAGGCCTCTGAAAAAGTTGCAAAGTGCGCATTTAATTGGCTAATCCTTTCAGCTCTACAACCCCTACTCCAAATAAAGTTGGGACACTGTGTACAATGTAAATAAAAACAGAAGGCAATCGTTTGCAAACAGTCTGTGATTTATTTATGTTTCACTCAGCGAATCTTCTGGATTCAGAGTTGTTGCCAGGACTGCCGCATTGGAACGTTAACTGGTGTCATGGAACTGCCGTGTGTACAACAGTCAATCGGGTTTACGTGTCAGTAATCTTTCTGACAGCATATAAGCATCTACAGTTTCCTGAAGGAGTCCGTCAGTCCACAAGAACCAGGAGAAAATGAGCAGTTTGTCCAAAGTGTGTTGCTGCGGAGAGTCTCCAGGAGACATTGTGATTTAAGTTGAGTGTGTATGTGTGTGTGTTGTAAGTAAAAGTCGTGGACTCCCCCCAGGACTGGAGGCAGCGGACTCTTTAATATTTCACAGCAGTGATAAATAAGTCAGACAGACTGCAGAGAGATAAGGTGACTCTGCGGGTAGGGGTGACGAGGGAGGGAGGGAGGCAGTGGGAAGAGAGGGTGGGGGACGAAGGAGACAGAAGGAGAAAGGGAGAAGGGGGAAAAAAGATATAGCGAGGTGGAGAGAGATATATAAGGCAAGAGAGCAAAAGGTCAGAGAAGACATGAAGGAGAGGAACAACGAAAAGAGAACTTCAGCCAAACCCAGACACCTCTGGCAAAAAGGGAAAAATCTGATATCTACCACATTTTAAAACACCAGGAAGAGTCAGTGATGCAGATCAAAACCTAAAGATTTGTGTCGTTCGATAGTCCAAGGAGGAATCTCTCTCCTCGGGAACACACCCACACTCTCAAATTGCCCTCCCTTGACACATGGACCTGGAGACACTCCAGGCGATTGACAGATTCTGATTTCTGAGGACAAAAGATATCAGAGGGGGGATCAGAAGCAGGAAAAGGCGAGGAGGGATAAGTAGGTAAGGCAGGAGGAAGGGGAGGAATGGATGAAGAGGTTGGAGGGAGGAAAAAACAGACAGTTACTGTGGGGAAAGGTCAACAGGGACAGAGAGCGAGTGTGAGAGAAAAGATGAAAAACAGAAGAAAGTATGCCACGCTCTTTCTCAGGGGGGAGGAACTGCAGTCCCCATGGTGCCGTGGCCTTCAGACTGATAGCCTCATGATCAAAAGATTAGAAAACTCTCAACTGGCACTTCATACACAATCCAACGCGGCTTGTTGTTCAGTTACTGTGTGTTTAACCTATCTGTCAACTCTTTAAGCCTCTGAATCTACACCAACTTTCTGGAAAATCTTCAGGCGTCGCCTCTCAGCATCCATGTTTTTATCCCCTTCTCCTCTGAAAGAAATAACTTCTTCCCTGCCTTTTCTCCACCCCCAAACAGCAGCTTTAAGCTCCTTCTTCCGCTATCTCCACTTAAACTTCTGTAAGCCGCTGGCATTTTTATTTCTCGGCTGCTTTGCCAGGCCGTCTCCTCTCTCCTCCCCTCTGCATCTTTCCCCCTCTCTCCGTCCTCTTCTGAGGGCAGGCCATCATTTTCATCTCTCTCTCACCCTCGATAAAGCATTGCTCCTCTCCTTTTAGCAGCTGTAAGTATAGCTACCAGCTCTGCTGCTGGATAAGCTCATTAAATCAACTCAGGAAGAGGGCTCCACACAGGCTACTCAGGATAGCAAACACATGCAGGTACTGGATGTGTAGAAGAGGCACAAGAAGGAGGGGGTGATCTAAAAATATCAAAGTCTGTCAGGAAGTGAGCGAGGAATTAATTGGGGAAATAAATAAAGAGTGTGAGAAGGATGGTGGGAAAAGAGAGTGAATCCACGGAGGGGACGTATACTCCCAATCTCCCCAGTTGGATTAGTGTAAATCTAATCTGCCCCGCTGTCTCTTCGACTCCTTTTAGCCTCGGCTTAGAGACTCTCTCAGGAAGTGAGCAGGGATCCTAAGAGCCTTGAGCTGTTAGCATTAGCTCACATCATCACCGTAAGCTTCCTCTGCACCACACTAATCAATTACCGACCCTGCTTGCCTCAAAGCTCCATTTACCAACACACTGGGTGTGATGCATGCTATATATCTGCTGGTTTAATGGGTGGTGCACATAAGGTCAGAGGCAGTCTGACTCCTTTACTTCATCAAGAAGTTTACCTTATTCAAATAATCGTGTTTAATAACAACAACCTGCTATGGCTGTGAGGGGAAAGCATAGGTGAGGAGATTAAGACTGTTTCTGCAATGCATCAGAGAGAGCTGAAATCATTAGTCAGTTGTTTAAATGGTTATTTATAACTGATTAGCTGTTTGTAGAGCCTCACCGATATTCAGTCTTTGGGGCCGATTACAATATTTGGGAGTAAAAATGAAATTCTGATATCGATATATTGACCAATATAAACTTATTTTGCAATGATCCCTCCAATATTGTTATTAGACACACAGATGTGTAACAGATGGAGGATGTTTTAGAGTTTAACAGTAAACTTTTTTTTTTTTAACATTTGACAACGTATAGGTGTGAATCTTCACTGGCCTCACGATTAGATTAAGATTCACCTGCCAATGATTCAAATGCCCAATGATTCATCTCAATGTATGGCATCCTCATTTTTTATATTCGTGCACACACTTTTACATCATTTAATACAAGCAGTAAAATTAATCTAAAGTCCTTTCAATAATCAGACTACAATAGTCTACAATATAAAAAGCTGCATCTTTCCAATACCGGTATCCGTGTTACCCACCGCAGTAGATGAACATTAGAAAAACAAAACATTACTGTGTCTGCAGTGATGTTTCACAAACTTGTTTTGTCATTAATGATTGACAGGTCTTTCCTGTGTAAAGATAATCTAGCTGCTTCTGTTGGCGGCCTGCTATCTTCTCTGCTGTCTTAACAATCCCTGTCAGCTTGTTTCTGTTTATTCAAGTCAGGTGTCCATCCCAAACAGAGATGTCAAAAACAAGGACGCTCTCAATCAGGCTGACATACACTTTTCCGAAGACGTCAAGACTGACTCCAAAGCCCTCCCTTCTCTGACTGTCTTTCTTACATATAAAATCAACACTGAAACTCCATATGTCATCTATATATGTTCATAGATACCGAAAACGACTGGATGACATTGATTTTTTTAGTTTTAACTGTCTTTTACAGCCAGTAAATATTAATAAATAATGAAAATGATCATTAGCATCAGCCCTAGTATCAGATAAGATGCTGTGGAATGCAAAGGACATCTTTTCATTTTAAAAGTAGTCAAAACGTTGACATTTACTTTTGAGTGAGATGTATTCTATTAAGTTAAAACATGTCTATTTGTTTTACAACAAAAATATTAAATGCCCAGTTCAAATGTTGGATGTGTGTGAGAGCTGTTATGTTCCTGGGGTCAGAGCATGTGAACAACCCATTTCTGATTTCTGAATGAGGCCAACGATACCTCCGGAGGCCTCAAACATTAAGCTCTGGCTGCCAGTAGATAGCCTATATCTGACTGGGACATGGCTAAGTACAGAGTTTACACCGCTGTTAGCCAAAAAAAAGGTCGGAAAAATCCAGATGAGGATCAAGATTTAATCCGATCGGACGATTGAGTTAATTTATTGTCGTAAGTCTGATGAACATGTGGCCTTTGTCTTCATTATGTTTGCAAATTATAGCCCTCAATCTGCTTCTTTGGTCCGCTTCTGTTGTGTCTTTAGACCTAACAACTTTATCTAACCCTTACACAGCAGATGGTTCACCACAAAGCTTTACTAGTGTTAAACTGCCCTTGCACCACCCTTCTCTATAAGTGCCCTAAACCACAGACGGAAAAAACAAGCTGAAAAAAAAACAAAAAAAAACCTCACAGGGTCATAAATCTCAAAGGGCGACAATCAAGAGTACATGGCAGAGATCCAGTAAGGCCCGGGTAGACAAACAATCGCACATACTTGGCCTAAGAATACATGCAGAACAGACTCCCTCACGATTTTAATCACAAGCACAAATTAATGACATGCTGTGGAGTCAGATTCTCTTGCTTATCCCGCGAGCCTTCGCTACAGTGCAAATTAAAGACAACCTGGCTCAGGGTTGAGCCACCGCACAGTGGATTTGAAGGTTTTTAGCTGGCAGTGAGCAGAAACCATGCGCAAATATCAAGCATTCATATCAGCTGCATTCCTCCTGTCTGGATGGATCGATGTCTGGAAGGCTGCGCAGCACATGTGTGCAGCAGACCGGCTCTGGTATGCAAACTTTAGACACATACATACAAACATGCGAGCAGTGGAGTCATGCATTCAGAGTGAGTTAGAGTAAATAACCGCAAATTGTTTTGATTTTTAAAATGATCGAATCACGACTTGTGGGCCTGCGAAGTGATAAGAGGCAGTGGCAGACAAAAACACAACCAGGAGGCCTGTTTCCATTTACCAGGATGCACCTGCCTTACCCAAGAGGCCCATCTGGGCAACAAGAAGAGAGAAAGAGCCACTGCTGTGAGCGCTACAAAAATCACGCCCCCCGGTCTCTTTGCGCACACAATCACACCAATGTCGCTAACTCTGAGCAGCTGCGACTTGCTACCTTCTCTCAGCCAACATTCTTCTGCCACCGGTCCTCACTGCCAAGACAGCGAGCGGGCAAAATCTCCAACTGACTCATCTATTTTCTCAATCACACACACACAAACAAACAACTGTGGAGCCGGCGCTGGCATACAGACTCCTAGTCGGATTCAAATTGTACACGATACTCCCCCCCAAAAAAAATACACACATGCACAAGCATTCTTTCATTTCAGCATTTTTATATAACCGCCATTTACGTGAAGAATGTGCCCCTTGCAAAACAAAGTGTAGATTAGACCAAGCAGCCCAGACAATTCTCACCATGTGATTAGATTTAGAGAGTGCTAATCAGCTACACACACCAAAAAAACACACGTAAGACTGTACAATTTAATAGCATTGCTTTGGACAAATATAGGTGAGGATTATGCATTCAGAGCCAGACTAAACCTCTACGTCCAACAGGAGCAGCATGCTTGGCATCTAAAACAGGGAACACAACACAAGGGGCAATACGTTAGTGCACCAACATCGAGCGACTGAGCGTGGCAGGCAGCAGAGCAGCCGTGGCAAGTGTGGACACAGTGGGGGGTCGGGCAAGATGCCATAACGGGTGAGGACAGCAGGCTGACATGGCCTCAGAGATGGAACTTTTGTGGCCCATTCATCCACTTCCACCCCCCCCCTCCACCAGAGAGAGGAGGAGACATAGGTGAAAGGAGAGAACAGAGTGATGGGAGGATTGGCAACCAAACACAACAGCTTCATTACCAAGCTCACCCATCAGCACCAGTCCAGCTCAAACCAGCCTCACGTGGAGAGAAGTGGGTGAATCCCCAACATCGAAAACAACTTTCCAGACACAAACTCCTCCCAAAAGAACTCAACATAAACAGTGATATTTGATGCGTGTGTCTCAGCACTGACCTTGTGGCTTCAGTTTGCTTGGAGGTACGTGTATATTTAGTCAGGGGGGTTTTGAGCAGAAGTGACAGAGAGGGTGTTAAATTATTGAGCAGTCGCAGCCAGCAGGGAAGGACGACACACTGAGGCTGAAGAAGGCACTCTTATCTGCCGCTATATGCTGTCGGCAAACACGCACACAAAAACACCTATCAGACCAGAGGAGTGCGTGTTCTTTTTAGCCGGCTAAATGCTCTTATCTGAAGAGAGGAGAAGGTTTTTTTTTTTTTACATGCTAAAACACACTGAGGCGGAAATATTACTAAACTCAGTGGATTTATGAATGAGCCTCACATTTATTTGAAGGAATAAGGATGACAGTGGAAAAGAAGAGATTACAGATGTTTACTTCGGGGCTAAACATTCAGGTTGCTTGACAGGCAAAAGCCCCATTCGTCCATTTAGTCGGTGTGTTTCGCTCAGTGGCTCCACTCCTCAGTCACTCCCCGACAGTCCGCTCGCTTCGAGGAAAACAAACCTCACCACCGGGGACAAATTACCCAAAAGGTCAGAAGACTTTTCAGCAGAATGCTCCGGCGCTCTCTTCTCTGCAGCACTGGTATTTTCCAGCAGAATATGACCTCCCGTGTGCTTTCCACTCTCTGCTTGACTTAACATGAAGGAGGGGCTGAAATGTTGAGCGTCAGCTTCTGCTACAAGTGACAGAAGTGGGTACAGGAGGATGACATTACTTATGACCAGTTTAACTAATCCTAATTATATTAATTCCTCTTTTTTTGGCCTATGCAAAGTGCAGAAGAACCCGTTGAGCTGCCAGGGATTCAGTAATTAAATAAAAGTTTTAAATAAAACGCTTCAGGGGAGAAAGCTTTCCTCTGCAGCGTTCAAGTGCTAGCTGCCCCAAACTTTGCACGTCTCTTTAAACGAGGTGGACGCCAGTGCACTGGGTGCGGGCGTGGTGCCTTTGTAGGAGGATGAGCATGGCGTTGATCACCCAATTTGTTATTTTTTTTTTTTTTTTAGTTTAAAAGACCTCAGCTACACTATTGTACCATTGAGAAGTAAGGCTTTAGCCCTTCTCTTGGCACTATAGCAGCATACCTCGGGTCCAGCTCTGTGCCTACAGTCGTGTTCTCTACGACTACAACCCGCTTGTGTTTTTGAGTCAGATCAGAACAGTAATCAACACTTGATGCGCTGGTCCTTATTAGTGCCGGTCTTCAACATTGAGATCCAGTATTAAACTGGGTTTGACAACGTTATGGCTGCGTCACGTTCTCATGGAATCAAATATTTATTAGGACATAAATGTTGTTTGATTTTCGAGTAGAGAGGTGTTATGACCCTGAGTCATTATTGTGTTTGTATTTGCTGCTGATCTGCCTATCCTCCTAATTGTTGTTTGTGTTGTAAGCCAGTTGTCTTTTGTTCTTTTGTTTGTTGTGTTGGTCTTGTTCTCAGTCTGAAGGAAAAGAAATGCTACTTTGAATGTGGCTCATCTGTGACACTGGCTTTCTTGGGAGTGGGAATAATGGGGAGAAACACATCATGTTTTGTCTTGGGTTCGCCTTGACCAGGGGCTCTGCAGAGGATGCTTCAGCATGTGCCTGGTGGTGAATGGACTGTACCATCCTGTGGAGCAAATTTGCCAGTCACAGTCATTTCACACCCACATCCAATGAATCCACCAACTGCTGAGGGAAATATCTAGCTCTTTGGATGCTAAATGCTATGCTTTTTCAACCAGCTACTAGCTAACTTTGTATGTCTGCTGTTTTGTGCTGGGTAGGTACTGTACACCAGGTTTTTAAAGCTGTTTCCCTGAACACAGCTGTCTGTCGTGGCCAAAAATGAAACCCAATATTAAAGATTCAGGCCATTAAATCAAACAATGAGCAAGAAAATGTGGGATTCATAATATAGTATATCGCACAGATAAATTATTGGCCCTATAATGAGACATTTAGATATTCGGCTATTCGCTAATAATGAAATTCTAGCTGATAAATGGAGCAGATAATACAAACCCGAATATCTTCATTGACTTACTAATCGCACCAACTAAACACTTCAGTGGACAGTGGGATGCACCTTTAAAATCGGTATATGATCCGCCAAATCACACGAAGAAGAAAGACAAGAAGAAGAAGAAGGACAAGAAGAAGCAAAAGAAGACGGACCAGAAGGACAGTTTTTTTTTATATTTAAGACTATAAAATTTACAATTTATATTTAACAATAAAGAGATCTGGGTGATAATTTTCCATTAGTTTGTCAATGTAAAAATATTAATTATAGCAGCTTAACAAATTCAAAATGTTCCATCTTCATTTATTTATTAATTAGTTAGCTACAGTCAGTTACTCAAAATGAGTACCAGTTCAGTCTATTTTATAAGCTAGCTGGGGACACTGATTGACAAAGTGATGCAAAGCAGTGTGAAGCAGGTGTCTGGACCCGATAGGCCTTTGGCATTTTAGCCTCTCACAGTGAAGTCGTCTCTCCCTGGAAGACCAGATAACACCAAACTGACCCTCGCAGCTCTGAGTGAATCTTCAGCGTTCGTCAAGGAGAAGCAGTGCTCCTTCTTGTGCAAGCTTGCAACACACAGATAAATATTCATAAACACACACACACACACACACACACTGCTGTCTTCACACACTGTCTCTCCCTCTAATCCTGTAATGCCGACAGTGCAATTAGTCACATGCTGGCTCTTTCTTTCATCTCAGGAGGAATTCAAACTGCTTAGTATCTAAACTACGTAACCCGCCCCGTGCTCCTGGAGCATAACACAAACATGCACATAAACACATTGAAATACCTAAAAACTCAACCACCAGCCGTCCTGATTATAAAATGTCCTTCACTGTGAAGTCAGAAAGAAAGTGGGCTGTGCTGCCCAACTGCTTCATTCGCTCTCAAAAGTCCTGTGTACTTTGAGATTCCAAAAAATGAATAATTAAGTAGAAAATGAAATGGCCATTCAGCCTGAATGTGAGCTGAATAAAGACAAAGAGGATCCCTCTAAAAACGGTCATCATCCCTGTTGTGTTGGGTTTTTTTTCCACTTCTTTACTCCGCGCTCTTCCATCGCTTCCTTCGCAGTTAAGAGACCATACTGTATCTATCACAACCCACTCACAAACAAACACCGCTATATCAAAGTGTGAACCGTGATAGAAGGAGAAATCAACAGAACAAAAGCTGAAAGGACGGCAAAACAGACAGAATAGCAGCCCCCGCACTCAAGTTAAACAGCCTTGTAGTGAGTGTCTTCTCTGTACTCTACAGCTAAGGTAATTTTGCAGCGCCTGAAGCCACATCCTGACAGCGAGGCAGGGAGGAGCTGAGCACGGCTGACTCTCTACATGCCGGTATGGAACAAATGGCTCATGTTGCCGTTATATGGATGGAGAGCCCAGGGTTATCACTTTCATGCAGGTTATTCCCACAAGTCAGCTAAAAATCAATCTCCATTTAACAGATAAATCCCCTCCCTTAGCCAACATCTAATGTGACTGAGACTGCCGGTGGCTATTTTCACATTTAACACTGATTTTTAACACCAAATTGAATTTGCATTGGTGTGTGTGTGAGCGGGTGTGTGGTGCAGAGAGATACAGATAAAAAGGAGGTTCTCCAGATGTTACTTAGCAGCACTGACTGATGATTTATCCGGTAGTAAACCGATTGGTTCCAGTGAGCGGGTAGAACAGTGATGGGGCAGAACTCACTGAAGGATTCAAGATTTTGTTCTTTCAGCCCTCCAACATGCTGGACTCACATCCTAGGATCACAGGATCCAAATCACTTCCAACCACATTGAAATACGTGGGGCTATCCAGAATGCCATTTTTGGGGATTTGGGGTAGGGAGAGGGTGTATCAGCCACCCTAGTGAGCGAGAACTGAGAATGCAGCATTGATTTCTAGTAAAACTTTTCAACAAGCTAAAAGATTAATGCAACATTAATGCATCACAAAACAGTATTAATTGACAAAATAAGTGTGCTTCACACGATTTACATACATGAGGTGGTTGTGGCTCAACAGGTGAAGTGACCATCTGCCAATCAGGACACTCTACATGTACAAATACTACTAAGATATGGTCATTTTGATGCCTGACTAAGAAACCACAACCAAATTTCTCAGTTGAAAGCCAGTATTGCAAATCCCGGTGAAATATAGTCAAAACTTTTCAGTATCTTTTCACCAGTGACCATTGATGTTTTCAAATGTATCTTCAATGGGGCTGTCTGCTCCATCCCTGTCAAAACTCAACTTCATGAGTGAGCGAGTATTGAGCCGTTTCACGTGCGTCTGGAGGGTCGAGCTCGCCCTAGTCAAATCTCCAGTGCTCGCTGGACTGCATTTGCTCACGTGGAGCAGAAATGATCCCTCGCAAGGACGGTTTGTCCGCTCGTGGATAATGCCATGTGTGCTCGTACCATTTTCACATGCATGGTTTTTATGTGCTGGTTTTGAGAGACATTAAACGCAGTAGAGGAGCTACTTTTTTCACTGATTATCACCATTTATTGCAAGTAAGCGTCCCCTTTCTCTTAGAAAAACAACATTTAAACGTCCAGAGGCTCCAAAACATTTGGGTCAGCCCTAAAACACTTATTTGCTTTCTTGCAGAGAGAGCAAGCATGTGAAATAGCTCGCCTGTCTCTGTCAAAATTGTAAAAACTGTAATTGTAAATAGTAAATACACCTACCACCTACTAACTGACTTGTTATATCATGTTTGTTGATGTAAATATGACAATTGGTGTTTTTACAGGGACTTGTGTGTCGTAACTATTTTTATCAGCCGCCTGCTTCCAGTGTTTATGCTAAGCTAAGCTAATTCCTTTCGGCTCCAGCTCCATAAGACATTGATCTTCTAATCTGTTCTTGGCGAGAACACAAAAAGGAGAATTTCCCAAAAGGCCAAATTAAGTCTACATCTCCACCTACCCTCAGGTGTATCATTACAGATGCATTAAGTGTTTTTATACAGCACATACCATCTGCAACATATCCATTACTTACATCATTTTCATGGGTGTGGCTGCTTTGCCAGTCAGAACTAATACCTGATACTGCGATCCCGTCAAGTGCTGTGATTCTTATTTTTCAAAAGCTCCCTTTGCAGCCTGTACTCTTTCACAACATCTACAGCTACTTGCATTTGCAATAGCTTGCTGATGTATGACCGTGTTACAAAGGCGTAAAGTGAAACTGTATGTTTATTCAGGACGGCAGACATGACTTATTTTCACCCTGTCAATCATGATAATTTGCTTACATTCTTACAGTGAGTAAAACCGAGTTCTGGACTTATCATTAAAAAACGAGCAATTTGAGTCACGTTAGGCTCTGGGAAACTGTGACAAGCATTTCTCTCCATTTTAAAGGCAAATCTATTCAAATCAATGGAGAAATTGATCAAATTATTCAGAAAATAAATCGAAATTATTATCTAAAAATATTCATTGCTGCGGACCCGATTGCATTTGGATTGACTTCCTCTTCCCTTGAAGTTTTTGTCGAAACTCTGCTCTAATTAGTTGGCACACTTACACCGCAGTGAAAATGTATTTTAAATTTTGGTCTTTGAAAACCGTGTCCAAGACCTGCTGGTGTAAAGTCTTTGACGCTAGATAGATGTTGACACAAGTCCGACACTGCTATAACGGCTGTGTGTGTGTGGATTTGGATGAGAGGGGTGTGTTTGAGGAAAGAAATGGAAGCAGCCGACACCTCACTAACTAGCCAGCTGAGGCAGCCAGTGTTCCTGGCATTGCCTTGGGCCGCACAGCATCCCTCTGCTTTTATTCAGTGCCCTCTGGCTGAAAGAAAATTCTAGATTTGCTAAACAGGATAAGTTTTTTTCTGAAGGCTGCTGTCTGGCAAACCATCTCGCACACTTCAAAAGAGGGCGTGGGAATGAAAACAGACCAAATTGTTGCCCATGGACATGCAGCGATAAAACAGCCTCTCGCCTACACGGGCAAATCTAAACCATCTTCTTCTCGCTCTTACTCTCACCATTGATGCTCTCCCACTCCTTTTTCTCCTTTTTCTGTCACATATACAAACACATCTCTAGTATTCACTATTTATTTCTCCTATTCTCATAACTATATGTGTGGTAGCTGCAGCAGGGCTCACAGGTTAGGTCACCAGTATAAAAAAAGGAACTCTACAGAGGGAAGATGCATGGAGGGGGGTTAAAAGGCCGCAGGGGAAAACAATCCAATGACCATGATTGGTCAGAAGCTGCAGCAGTCAGCACCGCAGCCTTAAATTTAATTTCCCCTAAAAGAACAGCAATCCTCAATGCCTTTGGCTGCCTATTTTTAGCATGTTATCGTTCAGACCACAGCAGTCGAACTCAGAATGAAGACGGCTGCTGAAGACAGCATGAAGGGAGCTCCTCTGCAACTGGAATTGGCTGATCAAGAAGTGTGTAATGTTTAATTTACAAGCTGAAGTAAGAGAATAGAAGAGGAGATAAGAGGCAGGGGGAAATGGGATACCCTGTCCGTTACAGTTGTTGCATCAATACTGTCAGCTGAGGTCATGGTTGAACTCCTACGAAACAATGCCATTGTGTGGTGTCATCTCAAATGTTCTTTGTTCCTTAAACTCAAAACTTTCTCTTCTTGATGCAAGTTGCTCTGTTAAGCTGTTCCCTTGCTGCCCTGAATGCATTGCCAGGCGCGTGCACTCGTGGCGAATGACAACAGTTAGTCAGCACCAAGGAAGCAGAACGGAGGAAGATTTCTTAGCTGCCAACAAGTATCGACTGGGGGTGGACAGTGACCAGCAAACCAGTGATCTAATGGCCCACTTCAGCTACGCTCTCCTCACAGTGTTGAGCTCAGCTAGCTGCCTCAAAAGCACAACGATTTGAATTCACCCTCCTCCTTCCTGCTATAATCATGTTAGGCCACGGGGCCTATGCTGTCTGCATCCTAAAAATGTTGTTTTGGCAAAAAAGAAAAAAAAAAGAAATGAGAGATGGATATTTCGGGCTTGGTTTTAAGCTGTAAATAGATGAGATGCAGTTGCCTTGCCATTTGGAAGAGAACAGAGTAAGTGTGGGTGAATGCATGCAGCAAGGAATTATGGTCTCCCACGCACAGTAAGGGTCCATGCTCCACTTGTCCTCAAATACTCAATGACAAATGGCCAAGGGTGAATTACCACTTGCCTCCAGGGGCCACGGAAAACTCCAGTCCTGCTGTGTGTCACCTGGTTTGTCCTAATTCAATTGAAAACTTGTAAAAGGAATGTACACCACCAAACACAACAGCAGCTGACATCATAAGTACCTGAACGTGGGTCTTGCTTCATCACCTGACCTCGAGGCCCGGTCAAAAAGGGGATCTTTGTGTCAAAAAGTAGTTTAAAGATAGGGATGTTGTGATATCGTGATATGTACGACAATGGTGATGTTAAAAATTGAAATAATAATGAATAATACACATATGATAATAACGTGTGAATAGTCCAGCAAAGATGTTAGGTATAGTGTATCTTTTATCTTGATCTCACTGTCTTTCATCTGTCATCAGGTGCCATTGTTTTTGTTTTTTGTATGCTTTGCATATAGACACAGACTCTCTCCACCTCCCTACACTCACACATATTTTGAGGGTAATCCATTAGCCAAAATGAGACAAAACACACATTAAAATGGTTAAAGATGAATTTGATACCTGGGACTTGTTTTTTGGTTCTAATTTGTACAGATATCGTGATAATATTGTTATCGTGAATTTGTCTGACCACGATAATCATGACGTTAAAATCTGACCCTGGGCTCCAGGGTGAGACTATTTTGGTCGCACATGCTCCCAAAAAATAGGTCAAGCACCACTAAACATTTACATTGGTCGCACTGGTGGGTCTGAAAATGTATTTAGTATACAGTTTAAACACTGTGTTTTACTTTTATATTACATGAATTTTTTTTAAATACCTCAATAAAATCTTACATCATTTACTTGAGTTTCCTGAGCACTTAAAACAATAGCACCTTGTAACTTTTTTAAATTTTTAAGTAATTGTTATTGTTAAGTTATCACAATTTCTTGTTGCGTGCGCCGTTATTTAACCGATTAAAAAACATTTATCTGCACCTCTATTCCTGTTTACAATCATGTGGATAATGGGTTAAGGATCAAAATTAAAAGGCAGTATTGGGTGCATCTAAATTATGCGCTGGTAGACCTCAATGAAAAAGATGCAACAACACATTGTTCAAACAGTGGAAGGAACTGGGGCCCAGCAGCTCATTTTTTCTCTCTGTGGCAGGTTGATCCAGCCCTGTCCTCAACTTAATATCAACTTCACATATTAAAGGTGCACGATGTAGTTTTGGGGAAGAAATCTAAATTTTAAATCAGGAGAGACTGACGTTTTTCTGCCTAAACAAACTAAACAAACAAACTTTTCGGTTTCATGACCGGAGATTCTGAGTTTAATCTTGAGTGCATTCAATATAAAGTACCAAATGAATCGTAAAAAAATCATTTTGTCTCCTTCACTTAACCCTCTCACTTATTCACTTATAAAAGTATCATTTTGAGAACTGTTTGAAAGCAGTGTTTAAACTACACCAGAGAGAAGCGATACAAAACAAAGATAAAGTGACTCTTGAAAGCATCTTATCCAGGACACATGAGAACCCCTGCAGCTCAGTGTGAGGCCCCTGGGTGCCCAAACACACACACACACACACACACACACACACACACACACACACACACACACACACACATACACACACACACACT
>OMLP01012742.1:23326-49661 GCA_900302685.1 Spondyliosoma cantharus
GATCTTGACTTGGAAAACACACTATTTGGTAGGACTCCACGTGTACATGTTGTTGTTTTAATAAAACACACAGCCTGGAACTATTTGCGAGTAATTTAGCAATAATATTAAAGCAAAGACAGTCTAGCACATATTTCACTGTATTAAATAGATTTGCTTGAGGAATTTTGTTCGAGTTAAGAGCGTTATTGAGAAATATACAACAGTCTTAGAAATGTATTAAAATCTTTCTAAGTGTAATATTCTAAAAGTATTTTGTTTGTTCTGGTTTCACAGCCTTACATATGTATTTAAAATATTTCTCAATGATTTTGATCCGCTCATACCAATAACTTCATGCCAAACAGGTTTTTATTAGCCTATTATCAGCCTTTTTTAATTTAATTTGAATGTTTTTTTTTTTTAATAAAGGAAATCTATTCAGGCGAACAAAGACAGTCCCGGGGTCCTTAAGTCCTGTGTGACGTCATCGAGCCTCCCTCGGTCCTCGGTGGGGAAAACGTGGAGAACTGTACCTCACGGTGTGTTGTGCTTTCTCCTGTCTAAAGTAACTCCAGTAAGATGTCATCTCTCACTTGTTCCAGTTCTAGTCATCGAATAACTATGGTCGACATTTTGAGCTTGTTTCTTCTCGAATATCCGCTAGAATCACTCGTGAAAACTAGCAATTTAGCATCTAATGCTAACTGATATTGGATGTAGAGCATCAGCTAGTAGCGTAAACTATTGAGCACACACTGCATACTTTTCATTTCATTGATATAGCAGTCTTGATACAGCTATTTGTGAGAGCACACTTGAGACCATACTCTTATTTTATTTACCTGATGTTAAAAAAAGGGCTAGTAGTCGTTACACAGTGGTCACTACCAGCTAACTACTTTTTCTCATCACCTTTCCCCCTGTCAGAGCTTTGACAGGGCCATTTAAACCTGTCATATTTCTGTCCTCAGAGATCATTGGGGTGCACAAAGATCGTCTGACCCACACTGACCTGTCAAGTTGACAAGAATGGAGTACATGCAAGCTCCTGCCACAAGCAGCCAGGGGAACATGTAAGTGAACAAATATAACAGGTCTTGTCCTTGAATCTGTGGTATTGTGTAAGTCCACCTTCACCACTATAGACTGATATGTTTGCATGTCATCAATGGAAAACACATCTTGTCTGTTAGCAAATCCACCTTTAATACAGCCATTAGTGAAGACATTGGTGTTGACTGTATGTCAAGTCAAAATGTTTACATTGAGATACAAAGCTTTATTGACAGATGTTGAAGCAGACATTTCTTCCTCTGTAGTTGCCTCAAAGAAGAGAACAGAATTCCAATTAATTTTTGGTTGAAGATCTAGTAATCAGTCATAGTAAACATAAACACTGTCACAAGCTATATGGCACGAAAGAATGGCTGCATTTCTAAAGCATTTGATCTCTTTCTCCTAAATTGCTCCAACTGTTCCTCGCTACGAGTTTTGTCTGAAGCTGCTGAGAGAATCCTTTACTGAGGAATTTCATAGAAGACGTTGGGATGAGTCAGTGCTGTTGTCTCCAGTCTGGAACATTAAAAGGGGCTACATGAATTTGGTAGCTACTTTGACTTGACAGCTGGCTTACTGTTGCTGTTTTAAGTCTCAAATGGCAAAGCTTCTCACTTGGACTGTAACAGAGCCACTTAAAGGAGTTTTCTAAACAATCTGATTTCAGCTGCTCTTCAACACAATGTTGATGTGATTTTGACAGTACTATAAACATCTGCATGCTCATTGTGATGATCTATGATCATACGGAAAATGGAACTGTTTTATTGAATAAACTATGACGTGCTTTGGTCAGCGTCAGCACTAATGTGTAGCTCATTTTGTCTTTAATGAATATTAAAAAAATATAATTTGTTACACCAAAGGTGTAAAATAATGCGTTATTCATTCATTTTCTCCTCCTCAGCCTGTGCTGTACATGTGGAGTCCCCATTCCTCCCAACCCAGCCAACATGTGTGTTGCCTGCCTGCGTACTCAGGTGGATATCTCGGAGGGAATCCCTAAGCAAGTCACAGCGCACTTCTGCAAACAGTGTGAAAGGTTTGTTTTTTTATTTACAGGGTCATATACAGATAAGATCATTGTTTCCATTTAGAAAACATTTATAATTACACAAAGTTATTTTCTTTGTTAAAATAAGTTCTTTCCTTTTTTTTAATTAAAAAAATGTAGTCTTAATTGTACATCTTCCTCTTTCATGCAGGTATTTGCAGCCTCCAGCCACCTGGGTGCAGTGTGCCCTGGAGTCCAGGGAACTGCTGGCTCTTTGTCTCAAAAAAATCAAGAGCTCGATGACCAAAGTAAGTTTTAATCTTACTAGGGATGCACATTTTAGGCAGTTTCCTTAACTGATAGTCAGCTGCATTACTAATCAATTATTAGTCAATCAGTACTAATATATGAAATATTGTAGGTGTTTTTCCATTGAAAATATTTTACTTCTGACATGATCTATGTTTTATGCATTATCCGAGCAGGCTACTCGAAGAGTTAAAAAATGGATAAAATAAACACCAAGTTACTTGAATGTGAAATTGAATAATGCAAAATAATGAAATCAATTCATAAATGCCAAACTAGCCAGTATGCATAAATTATGCAAATGTGTGACATGGTGATGCAGTGTGATGTCATAAAGTCACGGAATTGAAGGTGGGGCTACTGACGAGGCGTTTCAGGAGCAATCTTTTCTGTGGGAGAGACAAGCTCCTGTTGGTGCAGACTTTGACCTTTTTAACTTTAAAGATATTTTTCATGCACAAGGACAATTTCAGCACATTATTTTTGATTTTATCAGGCTTTATATGTGGCTGCGCAGAGAAAGAAAGCTCAGACAACACATGCAGTGGACTCTTCTCAGTGATAACTTTATTTAACCTTCTTTTCATGCTGCCAAATCCAACACAAGGAATTCTAGAATGAATATAAAGTTGAATCAACCCCTTTGACTCAGCTCCAACGAAAACAAACATTGTAATCTTCAACAACCCTTCTCTCCTCACAGGTGCGTCTCATTGATGCTGGCTTCCTGTGGACAGAGCCACACTCCAAAAGGATTAAGTTGAAAGTGACCATCCAGAAAGAGGTACGAGAACAGAGTGGAAGTGATAAGTGTGGGAGAGTGACATTCAAACGAACAGAAAAAAAGCTGATACAGGAGCTGAGACAGGCAACACGTTTTTCATCTAAAGGTTATCTGGGTTATTTGTTCACGAGGTAATTGGCAGAAATCACAGTTTATATGAGAATTGAAGCTTTCTGGTTAACATGAAAATAATAACATCACACACACATAATTACTACAAAGTGACATTTAGAGATAATCTTGTATGCAACAGAGTAAATGAAGTCTTCTGTTCATGAGTTATGTGTGTTTGAGAGAAGTGAGTTTTGCCAGAGGCTGTCATCTCATCTGTTTGACCTTTAGTGAGAACCTGAGCCCCGTGCTTATCAGGGCCAACTCTCTTGTTTGTGCTGTCTCCAGGTCCTACCCCTCAAATCTATCTAAAACGCAACTTGGATACATGTTTAGATTTTCTTCCCATGAAGTGAATGACCATAAGCGCAGAGCTTTTGTCGCTGTTTGCTGCGCAGTTCAAGCAGATGGTGTAACTTGTTGCTGTCTTTGCCTCTCCAGGTGATGAATGGCGCCATCCTACAGCAGGTGTTTGTGGTCGAGTTTGTCATCCAGTACCAGATGTGTGACGACTGCCACCGTGTGGAAGCCAAGGACTTCTGGAAGGCCGTGGTTCAAGTTAGACAGAAGGTAGGCGTCTGTGCTTCAATTTGAAAAATATTTGAAGTCCAACGTATGTAGTATGAAGTATGTATTGATTAATTGAAACATTAAACGCAATGTTATTTTGTCTAAAGATAAATCCTGTGAATCTGGCAAAAGGCTTTGAAAACCCAATCATGCGCTGGGCTGGAAACACACATACAAGTAAAGTGATGCTGAAAGGCTACAAAGGTTGTAAATGTAAAACATTAACAACAAAGAATGTTGCCAGTTAAATTTTTGGCGACCTGATATTTCACTCCTGATAAAGAAGGCGTAGTTTGGTTCCTCTCATTTCTCCATCTTAAGTGTCCTCAGCTTACTCTTTCTTTTCACAGTCTTTTGCAATTGCATGTTAAAACCTGAACCCTGTCTGTTTGTTCCATGTTAAACAAACTTGGATCTCTAGGTATTTGGCAGGAAATACAAACCCTTAATCCTCAATGGATTGCACTTTTCTCTTTTCTGTCATCACCAATGTGTTACAGAGACAGTAGATGATTGAGATGATTAGTCAAAAACATGAATTCGGTCCAAATGTAGATTAAAACATTGAGCCTCTCTTACCACTTTTTTAATACCCTCCTCCTCCTACCGCTAATGGCTACTGTCCAAATTAAAGAAGCAATCGTAAGAATCCTAGTGTAACCTAGAATACACAATATCAGTGCTATGGAAAGACAGAGTGAAACACTTGATTGTATGAAGTATGCAGATTTTGTTACTTTCTGATTTGGTAGAAAGAATACTGTTTTGGAACCGTCTCATGTCCCATTGGTCAGGGGAAACCCATATCAGCAAGGGAACAGATTTTGACACAACACTGGCGCTTTCCCTCTTCACCTTCTTTGCTTCTAACCCTTCTAACCCAAGAGTTTCTACAGCTGTTCCAGTTGTTCCATCGTTACCTTGAGAAAGTGACCAGGGAAGACAATGCCTCTTCCTGTTGTTGTGCGCAATGCCAGACACACATCTTTCATTTAACAATGTCACCTTCATTTTTGCGCAAATGTAGGCTGAATAGCATAGTGAAAGCGAGTTGTTGTAGGGAACCAATCTACATGTGGATTGTGTCATTGTTCTGAAGCCATTACACTCTGCAATCAGTATTTACTGCAGAATGATTAGTTGAAGCAAAAAAAGTTTAACCAAGCCGAAATACGCTTCTGCCACTGTTCACATTAAATCAAACATTTAATCGTGTCTCTTCATTGAAATGCTTTCAGAAGTTTGAATTAAAAACATACTAGAATCATAAATGGTCTACTTGTTCTTGCTTGTTTCCCAGCTGTGCTTTGCCCTGAGAGTGCAGCTGTGCTTTTTAGTGGAAGGAAAAATATCAATGTGTTTTCCTGATAGGTCAAATGTGGCAGATGCCAGGCTGTCTGTTGAAGTGTCATACCAGTAAATAAATGAATAATTGGGCCGCAGGGCTTCAGGGATCTGTATGAACGTCTGTATAATCATGATGATGCTGAAAATCTTTGTTTTTTCACAGACGGCTCATAAAAAGACTTTCTACTATCTGGAGCAGCTGATCCTTAAGCATAAACTCCACCAAAATTCCCTCAACATCAAAGAAATCCACGGTAGGTCGATGTGATTTTTGTATATTTCAGTATGTTTTAAAGGGGAGGGGCCTGCTGTTTCCCTCAGGGCCTCGAACTGAATTAGTCAGAAAAACAGGAAAACTTGTCTCATCCGTCACCAGCGTAACCAATGTGGATTAGGCCTAAGCGGAACGTAATGATGTGTCGAGTGTTAATTACCTCTTCCAGTACCAGACTGCAAGCCATGCATGCGTATCACTGGCGCCAATCAGTCCGTACAGCTGTCCTCGTGTGGGCCTCAGAGGGGCACGCGTTGGGCATCTAATCAGTGTGCTGTAATCAGAGCAGGCATTCCAGACAAGAATCCTGCAATGCAAGCTTGATTCATACCCTATTTAGAGATGCTAACTGCTCCATCATACATACAGACACACAGAGAGGCATCCACACACTCAGGCCCACATGCTGTGCAGTGATAGACAGCTCAGCAGCAGCTCTCTGTGCTCTTGGATGGCACTGTAAAGCAGAGATTTGGCTGTGAAGTGTGATTTAAATCATCTCCACATCTTGGCGGGACTTAAAAGCTTTACGAAGGTTACAACATGTGGCTGCCATATTTTCTCCCAGCTTTGTGTGTGTGTACGTGTGTGTGCACGTGTGTGTGTGTGTGTACGTGTGTGTGCACATGTGTGTGCGTGTACGTGTGTGCACATGTGTGTGCGTGTACGTGTGCGTGCACATGTACATATGCACAGGGTGGAGACCTGTGAAGCAAGCATGTGATGTATTTCTTGGTGCAGGTTTTGATGGTATTGCTCTTCTCTTTCAGACGGGATTGATTTCTACTATGGCTCCAAGCAGCACGCGCAGAAGATGGTTGACTTCCTTCAGTGCACCGTGCCCTGCAGGTGAGAGACCTGCCTATAGACCTTTTCACATAGAAATCAGGCTCTACTGCCACAGTAAGACCCGTCTTTGCCAGGGGTGGGAAGTACTGAGTAAGTCTAGGTTGCCCACGATAACGTCAGTATCATAATATAGCGATTCTGCGATAATCGATACATTGCAAGACAAGCCACTAATGATATGTCATGATATCTGTTAAACTAAAGTATACAAAGTACTCCTAAAAAGCCAAAGGGAAGGAATTATTTATAAATTCACTGTGTTGTGATATCAGTTTCACAGAATTTGACATGAACTGAGATAAAACAATGAACAAAAGTGCAAGGAGTATTAGCTCACAATAGTATCATGATATATTGCCATATTTATATTTTGTCCCACCCCTAGTCTTTATGCTGCCTTTGTCTATCTACCCTTAACAAAACAACAGCAGAATCATAACGGCCCAGTGTGTGATGATGTGTAACACAACATAACATTTTGGATTGCTTGTCTTCCCTTCTGCGCCGCGTTACAGCCACAGAATAGTCACCTGAGCTGATTGCGGCCGTTTTAGACACTTTTAGATGCTTGTTTTTCCACATTTCAGCTGCATCCCGGGATCTACAGCACAACAAAGTCAGAAATGTTAACAATATACACACTTGAAACAGACATACACCTAAATGATTTAACTTCTAAGTAAAATTAAGAAATAAACATAATCTGAGCAAGTCAACAACATCAGGTGGGCGTGAAGGAACAAAAAAATGTCACACACCCCAGGTAATGCAGACAACCTGGTGGAATCAAGTAAGGGTATAGTAATCCTTGAAGAGGCTGTGTAAAAGAGACTTATGACAACCTTGTCCTCGTGATGCTCAGCATGAGAACAACATCCCCCTTTTATTTAAATGCAAATGACAAGAGGATTCAAGCTGATTATGACTGCCGACTTTCAGTAGTTGCCTTCATCCAACAATCTAGAAGCTTCTGAGCGCATGTGGAGGTGTCACCGAGAAATAATTCGCTAGAAGGTGTGCATCAAAATGTTGTAGTGGCAAAATGTCCTCATAAAAAATGCATGAAAAAAGAATATTTGCAAAACAAAAACCGCAGGTGTTTCAGGATGATAGAAACTCAAACTTTACATAATCCGTCTTCCGATGCAGAGACGGCATGTTGACCTCCAAACAACACACAAGTTTTTCCATGTGTGCACAACATCTTATTGTATTAAGGCATCGTTGTTGATATACCTATTCAACTGAGATAGTGTGAACTCTGCTGCAATAATGAAAACTTTCTCTTTCCTGTTTTAAAGGTCAAAGACATCCCAGCGCCTCATCTCTCATGACATCCATTCAAACACCTACAACTATAAGAGCACCTACTCTATGGAGATTGTACCCGTCTGCAAGGTATCCAGCAACCTTTATATTTAGTTAACTATTAACTTAGTTGGATTTTGAATCCGCAGAGCTGAGACACACCCGTATCTGCTGGAAGAGCCTGAGCCGTTCTTCAGACATCACCTCTGAAGCTTTCACTTTGTTGGTTTAGTAGGAATGTTGTGTTAGAACTCTGACTAATGATGAATTTTTCTTGTTATATTTGTGTTTCACATTGGCAGGTGATAATAAATGAAAGTCAAGCCTAATATACTTAAAATCAAAACCAAGGTAGGGATACAGACTCTTGGCAGATGTTTGTATTCATAATTTTGAGTTGCTTAATCCCCTTTGACATGTAGCTGTAGTTCTGTTCTTAAAAGACTTAAAAGGTTAAAAGTTTATGGAAACAAGCCAAGTTCTTGTCAACTTGTCCTGATGGAAAGCATTCTGACAAAGAATACTAAAATACAACGCCCACCTGAGCCACGGCCTGTTACTGCAGAAACTCCTCCACTCATCCTCTGCACTCCACTTTCAAAAATTGTTTTATTCTTATGACTTATTAGCTGTTGATCAATTTTAATAGCATTAGGGGACAACAAACTACATTTTCTATATATGTAAAATGACCATCAATGAAGCAAAAGCAATTTCTACATTTGCATGTGTTGATTTAATGTTTCATGGCGAGGTGTTTTCATGAAATGAAACAGGAATCTGCTCTGCTTGTTTTGTTCTTGAAGTTCAGAGCAGAAACTTTTAATCCAGACAGACACTCTTTATCTAAACTGTAGGTTAACCAGAGCTTTCCTCTGGGAAAAGAGCTTTTAGACACTTCCGTACTTCTACAACAACTCTAAAGTCTTTTTTACTTTCTCTTCGACCTCAGTTTGACCTCAGGTTGTCTTGTTTTATTTTATCTGGTTTCCAGGACAACGTAGTGTGCCTTCCACCACGGCTGGCGCAGAGCCTGGGGAACATGGGGCAAGTGTGTGTGTGCGTCCGTGTCACCAGCACCATCCATCTCATCGATCCCAGCACCTTACAGAGTGAGTATTTCTACCACCGAAGCACTGCTGAGTTTAACAGTTCCAACTGAATCCGCAGACCAATTTTACAACAACAAACCCCGCTGTGGTTACATATATCTGCTGTCTGGTGTATCTGGTTGTCGTCAGCTGAGTTGTAGCTTGCATCCACACTCATTCATTCAGTGAGCTCTATGTATAGGCATAGTGGAAGACCTGATGTGCAACACGTCAGAGTTTTCCAAGGTTTTTTTTATGCTGTCTACTAAGGAATTTAGCCTAAGATCGACTGATCTGTGTCAACTTTTGTTAGTTTAAATGCATAACAGTGGGGGGAGCTGATATTCTTATGAGCTGTCATCGCATTGATGTTGAAGTATATTCAAAAATATATGCAAAAAAAAATATATTTCATCTAGAAAGTACTGTAAATTGAAGCCCTAAATTTGACTGCCCTCTTTATTAGGGCTTCAACTAACAGGAGTGATTAATGTGATTATAAGATTAATTCTTTGTCATAAAATGGTTAAAAAAAAAGAAGAAAAGCCCAGAGGAGATATATTTAAATGTCTTGTTTGGTCCACTCAATGGTCTAAAACTCAAGATTGTCAGTTCAGTAGAAAAAAGAGAAGTTGACTGGCTGCTGTATTCAACACAATGCCAATTTTTTTTTTTTAAATCACGTTGCGCTGTATGTCTACTTCATGCCATTATAAAGTCCAACAATGACACAAATAGTTTTTATTTATTGTTAATGATGTTTTGGAGTTTAGAGTGACCTGGAAAACAATAAACATGTTGACGCCTCAACCCTAAAACACATTCTTAAATGTTCATAAATTGAGTGTCTGGGGATCCACTCTGATCACGGTGCAAAAATAAAACTTTATTATTCACTGCTTTGGGTGAAACTGGATCATATTTTATGGAGAACATTTTTTCAGGGTATCCGTCTGATATCCTCTGGTGACAGATTGGTTTTACTCATTGCTGAAGTTAACAACTGTTAGTGTAGCTGCACCAAGCAGTCCTAGCTGACTTTGTGTGTTCATGTGATGTCGGATTGTGGGAGCAACATGGATGGTGAAAAGACGTTTTTGTGTATTTTATTGCTCAGAACATTTGAACAACACATTGACAGCTGTTTTCAGTCTTTCAGTTAAGGAGAGCAAAGGAAATGATACAATGATTGTACAAGACATGAGTTTGATGAAAGTGTCTTACATCAACCCAGTGCTTACTTTCTTCCACCATGTTTCAGCATCATGTCATGTCAACTCGACAACTTGTGTATCAACATTTTCTCCAACTTTCCGAGTTGTTGTTCACGTGAACTTTCCCAGATAGCGTGATAGCAAATTAACGCACAGTCGGCTCTGGGGTGCCAGGAAGACCACCTTGGTACTTGATCCCTGCCATAAAACTGGCCTCAGGGAGTGTTCTGTAAATACCAATCAATATCCGCAACAAGTCCCTCTCCAGCTGCCTGTTTTTCATTTTACAGGAAACATAAATCTGAGGAATCAAATCCCTGCCAACTGTTCCATGGAAACTTGAAATCGTATTTTTGGATTGTGCTTATCCAATCCAATAATTCAATAATACATAACTGTAATAATAATAACTGCTTGAAGTTTTACATATTTATGCATGTACATCTTTTAGTGTTTAATGAAGAAGATTAAAAGCATTTCCTGTATATCACCGTGGAGATCTAACCGGGAGTAGATGAAACCCTTCAGCTGCCCCAGTCTGCTGACCACGTGTTCATCACAGCGGTCTTAACTCAACAGCTTCCCTCTGCGCCCAGTCACGACAGAGCTCGAGACACACTTCCAAAAAGCGAAGAGAAAAATCTTGAGTTTGCATTTTGGATGCTGTCATGGCAATTTTCATCTTATTTGGAGGGATTTATAATCAATACAAGTGTGGTGACAATTAGTGATGATGCCTTTCCTCCGTATCTGGTGTAATCACTCATTAATCCAGAGGCTGAGACGCTCCTCGACAGAATTCTGACATTTTGGAAGCGGCACACGCGTTTTTAATTACTCTTCAAAGAGCGGGCTATTTTTGTTGCAGAAAGTTTTTCAGCAGGCTGAATAGCAGAAAGCGCCCTGAGGCAGAGCTCTGCGCGACAGATTTGGGCTGCAGAAGGCAATTAACTATGGTATTAAAAATATTTGTGTTGCTGTTTGTCTGCGAAGACAGACAGAAACACTTCGCTCTGTTTACTTGGAACATATACAGATAGAAAAACACTTTGACAGATACATCCGAGACGTATTATTTTGTAGAGATTATAAATATTAAAGTTTGAGTTGTCAGAAATCTATAAACGTATCGAGAGTGACTAATTTCTTGAGACGCTGTCTGTGTTCGAGAATGAGAATCAAGTGATTTATCTAATTATCTTTAACTATCAAGTAAACATGAGAAGAAACTGTTTTGTGCTGACGTTTCTGGCTGTCTGCTCCCGTGACCAATAATCAACAATAAATCATCTCTAACTCACTAGTTGCCGAGGTGGATGGGAGCACATACTGGCGCAACCCCTTCAACAGTCTGTGTCACCCACGGCAACTGGAGGAGTTCATCGTTATGGACATTGACGCCATCCGAGACCAGAAGCTGGGTGCTGGTGCCGGCATCAGGTCCAATAAGGTGTGTGGGTGTGGGTGTGTGTGTGTGTGTGTGTGTGTGTGTGTGTGGGTGTTGTTGCAGAACAGATTGCATTATGAGGGAACATTGCTTTTCTTTCTGGAAGCAAAATCAATAGAGAACCATTACATTATCCCTGAGCCTGTATGCGGGATTCAAGCCAGAACAACACACAAGAGTGTTTGTTCCGATGGTGCAGGGAATGGGGTTTGTAGGGAACAATGTTCACTCTCTCCTTCCTTCTCGCCTGAATGTTGCATTAGTATCGATACAACTGCCTGAACAGATAGGAGGGAAAGAACAAGAGTAATGTTGTTTCAGCTTCTCGAAAGTACATTTATATTCCCTCTGTGTGTTTGTGTGTGTGTTACAGCACACCCTGGCTGAAGTGTGGGTCCAGAAGACATCGGAGATGGACACCAGTCAGCAGTATCACTGCCGTACATTCCTGGGCCACCTGCTCAACATCGGAGACCTGGTGATGGGGTGTGTATGAGGTTATTGATGAGAAGAAGGGATGCAAGATAAATTATGAAGTAGTTTTCTCATTTTGACATTGAAAAGCTTTGACATTGGCCAAAATGAGATATCAGAGAAAATCCAATATTGTGCATCCCTAACTATGTTGGCATTAACGACTGACAGATGATGCCTGCAGGTCTTTAAAAGTCGTTAGTCTTAAATTTTAATCTGTGAGTTACTGATCACCCCAAACATTTTATCCAAAGTCATTTCTCCAGATTTATTTTTGTCCAAATGTGTCAGGCTGCATATTTCTGTGGTACTGAACCTAATACGGTCTTTTTACTTTATACTTGCACTTTCCTGTTGGCAGCATTTAGGTAAAGCTAAATAAGTCCAGTAATCATTTTCCAAAATAAAACCTGCACAGGACAACAAACACACTACCCTCAGAAAGTTGGCCTCACTTAGAAATGTCCTGATTTTTGAAAGAAAAACATTAAATTGATCAGAAGTACAGACTAGACAATATTAATGTGATAAAAGACTATTTTAGCTGTATATGGCTGATTTTAATGGAATATCTACTGAGGTATACAGAAGACCAGTCTCAGCAACTCCTGTCATCCAATGAGTGATTCCAAGTTTGTCGCATTGAAACGCTAATTGATCATTAGAAAACTTTTCAGCAATCATGTCAGCACAGCTGAAAACTGTGGGAGGTGCATCAGGAAACATGGTATGAAGCTTCTTCAGATAACATCAACAAATTGACAGAATGCCAAACGTCTTCAAGGCTGTTATTGCTGCAAATGGAGGATTATTTGACAAAAACAAAGTTTGAAGGACAAAATTATGATTGCAGTTAAACTTAAATTACCTTGTCAATGTCTTGACTATATTTTCTAATCGTTTAGCAACTCCTTTGTTGAATTAAAGTGTGAGTTTCATGGGGAGTTTATACTACATACCTCTATAGTTACCTGCAATGTCTTAAATCTGGTTAAAAAGGATTTTATATGTACATGAGCTTTGCATTTGATGGCACATTCTCACCCGACAGATTTGACTTTGCTAATTCCAACGTCAATGATGAGTACCTGAACAAGATGAACCCTCACCACGTTCCTGATGTGGTAAGACTCTCCTGCACTTCACCAAACATCCTCTGTGAATAAACCTGAACTTTTAGTAGCTGTTGTAGACTTGATTAACACTGACCTCTGGTGGTAACATGAAATACTGACTGTCGATCTGATCTCATTCTTGGTAAAATAATACATTTGTATCTTGACGCTCTGCTGCAGTGTTTTAATTTCTGCTTCCATGATCGTTGACTGTTTTAAGGTGCTGATCAAGAAGAGCTACGACCGTACCAGGAGGGTGAAGAGAAGGAACTGGAAGCTGCAGGAGATGCCCAGAGACCGCGAGGGCATGGACACAGATGATGAGAGGTAGGAGCTGATTGAATTCAAGCTTCAAAGATTTGTTCTCACAGTCACAGCTTGTCATTTGCTGGTCTGCTATATTCAACATTTTTTGTTATTGGAAAAGCGCAAAAACAACAATACACTCTCACTTCCCTACCCTGTCTGCAACAGTTAGACCCACTTGTTCCTACTTGACCGGTAAAATATAATTACTTCAATATATAATCTCAAATACAAGTCGGTGATGAGTGATTTCATATCTGCAAAAGGGCTAAATCATTTTCTAAAGCAGCAGGACGCTGTACTTACAAGCAAATGTCTGCATTCATTGGGGACTGTTTCCAGTTGTGGAGTAATACATATGTTGTGTTTAGGGAGTATTTACAGCAGCCGAACTGTGTGTGTTGGATTGACTCGGTTCAAATTAAAGTGCCAATGGTCATCATGAAGAAAAACATGTCCCCAGTGCAACAGTGTGGCTCATTACAGTGTTTTAATAGGTTTGGAGCTCTAATTAGCCATTTATTGCTCTGGCTACACAGACTTGTTAGTAGGATTAATTCATGTTGGTTTTGGACTTTTTGTGGGGTGTGTTGACAATAAGACAGAATATGCAGAATATCAGACATAGTACATGCTATGAACAGTACGGTCCTGAGGCATTTGTCCGTAATGGTATCAGAACAACCCTGGCCAGTCTTAATTAGTTAGTTAGTTAGTTATCATAATATCCTTCATCTGATCACAAGAGGGTGTATAAATTTAGAAAATCTTATCCTTTTAAAAATACCTTCCTGAATAAATAAAACAAAAGTTTAGACCATAGCTGCATTTTAAGGCGATGAGGAAAGTTTCAGCACAAATCTCTTGCACAGAAAATAAGGAAAAACACTTAACATACCTGAGGTGATGACTAAAGACATGATATTGTTTTGGTTAGCTAGTGAATAGTCTGAAAATGTGCCAATGTACCCTGTGAACATAGTTTTGCCTGTGATGTCGCACCACATGGGTTTTCCTTTAACTTGCTTTTCTGTCATCAGACAATACCAGGACTTCCTGGAGGACCTGGAGGAGGATGAGGCTCTGAGGAAGAACGTAAACATCTACAGAGGTGAGGAGCTGGACACTGCTGACTTTTCACTGCACCAGTATCCCCTGAGATTTCCGCCCTTCTTTTGAAATGTTTGTTTCTATTGTTGCAGCCATAACGGCTCATTTACCGTCAATGGCTGCTAATGGGTCTAATGTCACACGGTTTATTGTAGAAGATGTATTGGATAGTTCATGAATAGATGTTGATCGTTTTTAATTTCAGATGCATCAAAGATCCCAGTGGAGAGCGACACTGATGATGACGGAGCACCGCGGATCTCCCTGATGGAGATGCTGGAGGAGCTCAGCCTATCAGATGCCACAGGAGGAGACGGCGCCGATATGATGACAGACTAGCTGCTCGCCGTCCTGCCTGTGTGACACTGATGGCTTATCCTGTTGAATGCAGGGGCCTGCTGAGGCCTGACTGCAGATCGAGGACTGATTGAACCGCCAACAATTAAGTGAAAATATCCACAGTTCATCACACTGTGGTGAAACGACTCATTTCTGTTGAAACCCATAAACTGGGTTATAATGGTGTCACTTACTAACAAATACGCTTCTGCTGAGAAACTAGACTTTCAGTGGATTCTTTCCCCTTTTCATGAAAAAATTTGAAATGATGTGGAAATGAAGTGCTTCTGGATCACTATATCAAATAAATATTTCTCCTAAGTCTCACTTTTCGTTGATATTTCCTGCGTAGGGATATAAAGGATATTAGCCGTGTCCCAAATCCATTGTACATAGTAATTCTTGACAATATTTCTTTACATGCTAATCATCGTAGAAAGGATATGCAATTCATTAAGAAGAGACCGTCTTGCTATGGGATCACACCAACCCAGACGCCCATCAACATGTTGATGTTCCAACCCAAGACTACTCAGTGGTCATTGTCATGGTCATCATGACATGAGTAGTCAGGTTGGACCAGACCCATCTTCGAACTCGGCCTTTATTTTAATCTCAACTATCGCCGCCTGTAAAGTTTTGCAAGCGTATCTTGTATGGTTGTGGTGCTGATGTGTTGTCTGGCCATAGAAAAATGCCTGGCATAGTACTTAAAACCACTGTTATGGTAGTTCCTGCTACAATAGGTGGACTGGAATGACTGAACCTGGGTTACTAACTGGAATATGGGACAGGGGCATGAAGTGGGGGGGCTCAGTTCCCTCTTCCCTGCTTCTTCTCATCCACACACCTGTTGAGTGTCCACGGACAAACAGACATGTAAACAGCTGAGACTACTCAGGATCATTTGTTTTAGTCCCCGCTACAGAAGGCTTCCTCTCAGGCTACAGAAGGTGTCTCTAGGACCAAATTTTGCAATGATGACATACACACAGGCTCACAAGGTGAAAGCGATACACGTCACACACGGCACAGCACAGCACGTAGTACACAAACTGTACATATCCACCAGAGGGAGCCTTTGATCACCTAGAAAAAGGACCTAATGCATTCAAATAGCCACTGTAAATTAAGTCATTTCACTGCTATAATATTCAGAACACTCCCTCAGCTGCGCCACCTTTTCAGCCTGAGACAGAGAGGGAGAGAGGGAGAGAGAGTTGTCTTTGCTCTGATACAGGCTGAAGCTGGAGATACACATTAGGATTGTGGCTGCTCTGAATAACAGTGATGTCCTTATGTGAACTGGAGTGATGTGCAACTGATTAGAGGCATGGCTCGTGTGTGAACAGCTCCCAACTCAACAATCACAAACCATTAACACACACGCACAAATCCAAGCTTCATCAGTGCTGGATTTCACTTTGTATTTGCAAAATGATACATAAACATTTGGACTCTGCACCCAAGAATGTTCTTCAAAACAACGTCGCTGTTATTCCTTCATGGTAATAAAATTATGATTAGCTCACAGCGTTAAAATATTAAGCAGATTTTTATCTTGTCTGAAACTCTGGTGGTAGTCAAATATTTAATCTTGGCATTTGATATTTAGTGCTTATACAAACCAGTGTAAAAATGGAAATCAGAACATAAACTTAGTTATAGATTATTACATTGATTTGTTTCTGTAAACTAGACAAAAGTCTAAAACTCGAAGACTCTTCGTTTACTGTCATAAATGACAAAGAAAAGTCACAAGTACCCTCATTTAAGAAGCTGAAAAAAAGGCACAATTTTTAATTTTTTTACTTGAAAAATAACAAAATGAATCGGTAAATAATAAAAAAAAAAAGGTGATTACTTCTTTCTCAGCTAATCGTAGCCTATGGTTAGAGAGCCTTAGTTTGATGGATACAGTGCTGGAGCTATAGAACATTTTAATAACTTTATTGAAACTTCATGTGGAAAAGGTGGAGGGTATCCTGTGTGAGACTACTCCTTTTTTTTCTGCAGATTAGATACAAAATTTATATCACTTTAATATCAAACCTTTTTGAATGATCACTGATCATTTTAGGAACATAAAACCACATCATGTGCTCACAAACTGCAATAAATCCAAATCATTATTAAACTCAGAGCAGAGTTGGTTTAGACGTTTTCCTTTTGTCAGCAGCTTTGCTGCATGGCCGTGCAGACCTACTAGAATGCAGCTTTATGTAGTAAGACACAAGTGGAGTGTGCGTTTCACGGGCTGTGTTAGTGTGTGTGACATTTGAACATCAAGAAGGAGGAGGAGGAGGTGGCCCAGTCCTGTTTTTCACAAACCCGAGCTGGCTGTTAACGGTAATCAGATCCACTTGGGAAAGTGAATGAGCTGAATCTCCTCTGGGTGTTTGTGGGTGTGGGTGGTGGGGGCAACAACAATGTGGAGCAGGGGTCCTTCCTTTTTTTTTACCTGATCACCCTCCTGCTGACCTGATTTTCTCACCATCTTTGCATGTGCACAAACTGAGCCCTTGTGACCCAAGTGCTTTGCCCCTTTATCCCCCTGTTACCTATTCCTAGTATTACACTCACTTTCTGAGTCTGAGTGACATGTTGTTAGAGCAGCAACACCTGCAACAACTATTTAGCTCCATGGAGGCTGGTTGTCTGCTTTGAATACTGATTTGCAAAGTACTTGTGCTGAAGCAGGTCAGGACAGTTCATGTAAAGACAACAGTAGATACTACAAAGAGGTGTTGAATCTCTGTGAAGGCTTCATTTTGTTCATGCGCTCTGTCTGGCGTTTTAAACCAGTCCTCGTCCTTGTGGCGCTGCAGTGTATCCATGCGTAAACGGTGCGCCACGGCGCCACTGCCCGTGTTTACACATCAATAATGCACAGTGTTGTCAAGTGCAGGAACTGAACAAGTCAGCAACCCTGGAGCAGATAGGAGATAATATTTCCTAACTATGTTGTCCAGCTGCTCACAAACAGAGGCGCAACTTCTCAGCTTATACTTGGATTTTGTTTTCCGGGCGTGTTTGGGTTGTGCGTTTTCTTTCTCTTGGTTGAAGTCACCCGCAGGTCCTCCAGAGTCAATCCGGAAACGTTTTGTTCGTTTGTTTGTTTTTAGGAAGAGATATTGCAAAGAACAATGGTTAATTGGCACACTTTTCTGAATGCATGTTTGAGTGTAGGCAAAACAGCCTGGCTGCTGTTGGGAGTCGATCAACTCTGCCACTAGTGCGTAATACGTTTACGCAACGAGCAGCTCACCAGTCACACACCTCCCTAGTGCACCTTTGTTTTTGAGTTCCAAAATTCAACATCGCATTATCATTATTATGCATAATCATCAACGCATAGACTACATTGATGAGGACACGAGATGGCAGAGAAAAGCAGAGCTGGGTGTCTGACACGATATAATCAATATTTCAAATCAGTCTCCAAGATTGCTCGGAGAACACTGGTCCTGTCAGTGCTGGGTGCACTGACGTGGGTCCAGCAGCGTGTTGCTTTTTCTGACTCTTGCGAAACAGGCGATACACAGATGCAGGACTGTTAGTGCATGTCAAATTACACATTAGTCTAGTATTTGTTTCCCAAAAATAAACTATACTGCAACATCCCTACGCTGCGCTGGTATATGTGCGCATACCAGTGTGCTGCCAGTCTGTGCTGCCTCGACTTGTTTGCCCATCCTGCTGCTTCTGCCGCTGCCTACGTCAGAGGTGGTGCTGCAGCAGCGTCGGGCTGCAGCATGGTGGGACCGATGCGCAGGGGGATGCGGCACCAGCTGAAGAAAGTTTAAATATGCGACACAAAGCCGCGGACTCTTTGTATGGCTGAAACAGGGCTGTGACCAAGACATCGAGTCCTCCTGAGCCTCCCACTGAAACACACACACACACACACACACACACACACACACCCCGGCCTGTCGCGTCGTCGCTCCGCGGTCACTTCACCTGCACCATCTGCGAGCCAGGTGAGTGTAAGCACGAGCAGTGGGTGTGGTGTCATTCTCACAGTCTGCATGAGCTGCTACATATAGGCCGTGGGGGGGAAACTGGCGAGGCAGCTTTTCGTTTACACAAAGCAGAGCAGCGGCAGCGGGACGCGGGCTGCTGTCTGTCTGTCTGTCTGTCTGTGGCTCGTCCAGTCGTTCTGTCTCATTAGTGCAACGTCCAGGGGATCTGACTCCGGCTGCTGAGGTAAGTCAACATTTAGATTTATTATTATGGCGTTATTATGATCATGCAGAATACAGACTCAATACTCAATCGGCTGAGGATGCGATTTATTCATGTGACCATCCGGACCGACCAGGAGACTTCTGCCTCAGTTATTTTGCAGGTTTGTGCGCCAGACTGGCTCTTTGCTGCACCTCTGCTGTATAGTATTTATGCCTGCTGTGTAGAACAGCTCCCCTGTGCCTTGTTTTCATAGCCTCCCTGTTGGAGTATATTCTAGAAAGCCAGGTGCACTTGTAGCGCACCTGTTGGCCCCGCCTCCTACCTGTGCAGCAGGAACTGTTAACGCCTGCGGATAGGTAAACCTAAATCTAATACACACGTAGCTTTTTAATCTGATATGTTTGAACGGTGCACTAATTACAAACAACATGCAGAGAAAAGATATTTCTTCCATGTGTATGTTAAAGAGGCACTATGTAGTTTTGGAGAAGAAATTAAAACTCAGAGTTTTAATTTTTACAATATTAGTGAGATAATAATAGCATTGTTTTCCATAACTGAATAAACAAGCTGTTCTCAGAGGAAAATAAGGTCCCCAGAACACTGTTTGAAGCCAGAAAGGTGGCAGGGTCCGCCACATATAAACAAAGTAAAATAGTATGAAATTGTGTTGTTCTTTAATGTCAATTTGTTTAATCTGTTTATTCAGTCATTAAATCAAAGAGTGTTTGTGCATTTAGTTTGTTTAGGCATAAAGAAATCAGTCTTTTTTTCTTCTGGTTTAAATTTCCTCCCCAGAAACTGCGCACTGCACCTTTAAAGTGTATGTTTTATGTGCTGTATGTTTGATAAGGGTGGAATATGCTCTTTACCCTCCTCACATTACATGAATTAGTTTCCCATGTGTGTCAAGTGTGGGAATAAGCGGGGACTGTTTTGTGTCCATGTGGGAATCCTGGCTTTAATTTCATTGGTGTTTCTCTGACTGTTATAGGACTCTGAGCTCCCGTGAGGCCCGCTTGATTGTGTCTTTGGAGAGGTTAATTCTCGATTCCCCCTCACACCACCTAATTAATAAACACACAGCCACAAGGACTGATTTTTTTTTTATTCAAGGATTATTTTTCTGTTATGGTTATTCAGTCGTCCCTGCGGATAATAATTAATAGGAGGGAGAACGTGTCTCAGTCTGTGTGTGTAGAGTGTCAGTGTTCATTGTTGAAAATTATACATGATGTGTTTTTATGACATCCTGAGAATTTTATAGAATAATCCCCTGTACTTTTCCAGAGTAAATTTCCAATGTTTCCTTACTGAATTTACCTTAATAAGTAGACTGTGGAAAGTAACCAAGTAGATTAACTCAAGTACTTTAATGCTACTTTATACTTCAGCTCCACTAAATAAATGTAGTTAGCAGCTATAAAGGTGCAATATGTAAGACATTTTGACTTTTTATTTAGACTAAAGATTAACTAACTTTATCAACAGAATGTGAAGAAATAAGATTTTTTATCTATGTGTATTGTGTTACAAGGATATCAACTCACATCCTGTCTCATAATACCACTTTAAGCTCCCTGTCCAGACTGCGAATTGCATGGCTAACTGAGCTAACTATTTTAATACAGCTACATGGGTAGTTAGCAGTTTATCTGGTATGCTGCCCCCCCCCCCATCAGTTTGGAGTTTGAATAAGGTGGCCACTTCTTATCCTTACAGCTGAGGGATTTCCATAATAACATATAATCAGCTCATAAAATGTTATGGATTAAACAACAGAATATAAAGTAGTTTTACTTTGATCGACATAAAATTCTGCTTAATCCAATAATAAAAAATAAAGAGAGCCATTCTTCTCCTTCATGTGCACTTAAACTTGTAATTCCTTCCTTGTAATTCTTAACTGCAACCAAATCTACCCTCGGGTACAAATAAAGTTACCTTACCTTACCTTACGTTGTGTTGTTAAAGGAACAGTTCACTGGAAATGAAAATTCCGTTATTATTTACAACTGGAGCTTCACAGCAGAACATAAACAACTGAAGTTGATGGGAACTTGTTATAACGTGTAAAAAAACAACCCAACATTTTTTTTTTTTAAATGGCTCCATACAGCTTGTCCAGCATAATCCAAGTCTCTGGAAGCCCCGAGATCTCAAATTGATTTGAAAGATGTTATTTACAATCTTTATTAGACAAAATCTTCCCCTTTAGCTGCCAAGCTAAAAGTGTTAGCACGCACTGAGTCTGAGGTGGGTGCACAAGCTCGACCGCATGTTGGTGATGTAAATAACATCCTTTCAAATCAGTTTGAGATCTCAGGGCTTCGGGAGACTTTGATTGTGGCTGTATGGTGCCATTAATTAATCCTTTTTGTTTTTTTAGTCCCCATCTAATTCAGTTGTGCAGGAGAATGCTGCAACACTGCTGTGGAGTGCTGGAAATGTTTTGTGGACTCTGACACTTCTCCTGACTTTCCATCGACATGCGTGAGTAGATGATGACCAAATTTCTATTTTTGAGTGAACTGTTCCTTTAATGCGCCTGTGCCTCAAGATTTTGAATGCAGGATTTGTGGTGTAGTGTTTTTACCTTGAGGCACTACCTCTGTGACTTCTCAAATGTATTCTTTTTCGTTTCGTTTTTTTTTACAACCCATTTAAATTCTTGTAATCACTCTCATCCAATCCTGTCGCCCTCCCTCACCTCCACCTCTGTCTTTCTATCCCCTCCACATCTCTCCATCTCTTTCTTACGGCCACCACCTCCACCTCCCGTCCATCCAGCTTGCAAGATGAACTTCAAGAACCTTTTGGAGTACCTGGCCTGGCTGTACTACCAGTACCTGCTCATCACCGGCATCTATGTCCTGGAGCCGTGGGAAAAGTCCATCTTCAACTCCATCCTCTTCTCCGCCATCGCCATGGTGATCTACACCTCATATGTCTTTGTGCCCATCCACGTGCGGCTCGCACTGGAGTTTTTCTCGGGGATCTTTGGCGGCCAGCCTGAGAGCACCATGGCACTCATGAACTAAACGAAGGAGAGGAAGAGGCAGAGGCTGGGTGGATTAGCATGAAGTCCCCAAATCATTTCCTCCTTGGCTCCCAAAGTACCTCTTTACACCATGTTCATCCCCAACCACAACGGTCAGTCACCTCATCTAATCAAGACTGAAAACTTGAAGATCTTAATGGAGCAATCTGGAAATCAGAGCCTTACTATCTTCTTTACATCCCTAACCCTCTGGCCTTACCCCACGGTATTAGACACTCAACTGTACATCACTTTCACACCCTCACTGTGAAACGTCTTGTGAAATGTTGTTTGTCCTTTTTCTCTTTTATTGATTTTTTTTCTACCCACATGTCCTGTGTGAGTGCATACCACCTCTGGGTTTTGCATGATAGGGTCATATGTGGGTGGTTCATTTTGCATGCTCATCTCAATACAAAATATAGACGCTTTTCTTTTCATCATGACTGTTGAGTCTTTAAAGGGGAATTCCAGTGATTTTGGTGGTCAGTTCCATAAAATGGGGGCGAGAAACAAAGCAGCAGAGGTGGGGATGTCCAGACTTTTAGGCTGTGGTCAAATAGTCTCTTTTTTGCTCACCAACAATCCAATTGAGAACCTAGAAATGTGCTGAAAAAGCTATTTGAATTCTCTAAATGCTAAGGAAAGGTGCTTTCATCTCTTTTAGCATGGGGTACACTGGAGCATCCTTTATGATAGGAAAGGAGATAATGTCGCCCAACGGTTCGTCACTTCTAAGTTCTTGTGAATTTCCCTTCACCTCTTTTTTTTCTTGACCTCATGATGTTTTTCACCACGGTCAAGAAAAAGTGTTTTAAATAAGATATAGGATGACACTTTTTTACTATTTCACCACAGCTTTAGTCTAAAGTTGTAATCCTAAAATACCCAATCCTGAATTTCAAATAATACAACACAATCAGGTCTTTAGTAAATTTCAAGTGTGCAGAGTGCATAAGTGATTTCAAGCGCAGCCTGAGGAAACTCCCTTCAGAGCCAAAGAGGGCTTTGTACTTTTTTTTTTAGGACTCTGAGGAGTAAACTGAACATGGTATATAAAATCGGTGGAGTGCCCCTTTAAGCATGTCTGTTCTTATCTGCATCTGTGACACCATGTTATTACTGATTGTGAATCGCTCTCTAATGAAAGGGGGGTTAATTCTCATCCCAATATTTCTGATATGCACTTAATGTTACTGGTTGATCTATGGTTTTGTATCAGAACCACCATCACCTTGTTTAAGTTGCCTTTATGCACTGTAATGCTAACTGGCAGGGTACACCGCACATTTCAAGTCACTGCGTAGCTGATATTCAAAGTGAAAGTTGACAGAAAAGCCCAAGCTATGCAATTAATCTAAAGGCATCACAATCATGGATCTGTTTGTCCCAGGCCCTCACTTACTGGTCAAAGCAAGTAATAAAAGGACAAAATGTACCGGCACGTGTGCCGAGCCCTCTTTATCTCCTGTTTTTTGACCAGTTGGTATGTCAGAAAGGTGTGCTCAGTGCTGAGCATGAGCAAATATTGATACAACACACCTTTTCACTTTAGGCTTGGCTTTGTTAATGACGAAGCTTAACTCAATCAATAGCCTCTGAACTCAAAGCAGAACTGTTTGCTGTCACATGCAAAATGCAGTCAAATTGGCCTGAATGAAAAGCAAAGCCTGACTGGCGGAACGGAAACCCCGTCCTCCTCACCTATAGTTGATCTATAGAAAATGAGTCGTATCTGGTAGTTGGGATGAGTGTTGCATTTAGTAGTGTGTTTTAAAGATAATCATTATTTGTGCTTTGGGTCAAGGGCTCGCTGATTACAGTCTAATCATGATCTCTAACTTAATTTTATTTATACGGAGTTCTATATTTATATACACTGGTAAATGCTTGGCTGGTTACAATGTCAATTACCAAACATCTTTGATTATTTATATCTGTGTTCTCTTGTGGCCATGAATAATACATCATTTTGTTCTTTACTTTGTTTTTCCACCTGAAAAAAGTGCTTTTTATATTTGCTGCATTTCATTTGTCTTGTCTTTAACATGTTGCAGTCGTTCCAGACATGTCATGTACCGAGAATGAAGAGCTCTCTGAGAGGCTTTTTTCACCGTTCACCAAAATTAATGTTATATTTATACATGATGGCAACACATCACTGCAATATTCAGAAAATAAAGACATCTGAAGATACTTGGCCAAGTCCTCGTCTGGTATTTGATGAATTCATGCAGCAAATAAAATCTGTTATTGCCTATATCAAAAAGAGAAAATGGCTGTAGATTGACTGAGGAGTGCTGCTGCTTCACCAATGCAGGTATCAAAAGGTGCTCTTTGGATCCAAGGACATATCATAAAACCCCAAAAGAGAGAGGTTAGACTTATACTTTGATTTGTGTTGAAGAAGTCACGACCAAAAAATGCCAAAGCATACTGTTTTGAAAATTTGGAAAGCCACCTGCCAACTCACAAATGAAGTGTCTGGATGGTTCAGTAGTGTATCAAAGTCCAACAAAAACTGTCTTTCGCTTATTTGCAAATCTCCAGTAGATGCATTCCAGTAACATATTTAGTCCAAAACTCAGTAATCGGTGATTAAATGGCAACAAAAAGGCAGAGAGGAGCTTCCAGGCCCGCCCTAGAGCCTATAACAGCCAGCAACTAATCGTGTAGACAAGTGACTAACTCTCTCACCTTTCTCCTCTCTCCTGGTCCACTTACATACCAGTCTCAGTTACAAAAGCCATAAACTTGGACATTATTATTAAATTTGAGCATGGACCATGTCAGACTACATTGTGTTTTCCAGTTAATAGGAGGCAGTTACAGGTCGACTGCGGGCTTATTTAGTTAAAAATTTAGTTGGGAAAAATAATGATGATAATTCAGTATGTTAAGATCCCTATAGATTAATGCCAGAAGCACTAACATAACTTCTGAAAAATCAGCTTATAACCTTTCAAAAGAGCCTAAAACCTGGACTCTGTAAGAGCCTGTACTCCAAATGGTTCGACATCAGCTTTGAATTTACTTTGGGCTACACTGGGAGAGGCGCTTCGAGATCAATTTCCAGGAATAAGACCAGGCTAATAAATGGTGCTCACCACCTATATTGGACTCAACTCACAGTCTTCATCGGGGCGTACAGTATATAAAGGCTTTTGAATTTTGCAAAGCTGAGCAGTTACTTTGAAATGAAAGAACAAGCAAAACAAAGGCTCATGGGTCGCACATTCCTGACACAATTGACTGTACTACATTATTTGAAATCACACAATAAGGGGCAGAGCCACCAAACCGGTTCTCCCTAGACAGTGTAGGAATGAATACCCAGCGGCTTGTCTTTCCCTCCTGCAGGTGGTACGAGCTGACCGGCCTGTGCCAACGAAGCTCTGTTTACCTGGAGCCATCTATGTGTGTCCTATTTGTTGGAGCAGACACGTTTTAGATGATGAGAAGCATCATCCTGTTTCAAAGGGATTGATGGCAGAATAATACGAAATTAGATTTGCACTGGACATGCAAATTTCCTGCAATGTTATCAACATGGATGGTGGGTGAGGGAGCAGGAAAACATTTTGGTTATTATCAGTGTCGCTGCAGTAGAGGGGCAGCCAGGTAACTATGTTTATGCCTTATAACTGGAAACTTCCATCTTAGTTTGTTTTTTTCCCCAGGAACACAAAAGCTGCAACACCCTCATTTCTCAACCTGCACATTCAAGTACATTGTTAAATATGACTGAGGCCCCTTCCTTTCCTTTCCTTTCCTTTATCCTCTTTTCAAATGTTTGCCTCACATTATTCTTCTTCTTCTTTTACTTTCCTTTAGCTCACTTCATCTCCTCACCTGGCCCATTCTTTTCTTTTCTTTTAATCCTCATTACCTTTACCCCAGTTCCTTTCCTTCCCTTCCATTTCCTTTCCTTTCCCCTCCCTCTCCTCTCGTTTCCCCTCATACATCCTGCGTAGTAAAGATTTTAAGTGTGCCTCTGGGTCTTTGAAGGACTGTCCCCTGTTGACACACAACATGTTAATTTGTGTCCAGTGAAGGAAGAGGCCAGAGGGTATCTCCATAATGACAAGGTGTACACAAAGCTATCTACAAACACTCGGAGGGCTGGTGTATTGTTTCTGTTGTGTTTACATGTGGCCTGTGAATAAAACTGGGAGGCGGGGCTCGTAGCAACGGTGGAGTCCACAGACAGAGAGGTACGTGTCACCAAGAAAACACACACACACACACACACACACACACACACACACACACACACACACATCTAAAGTGCAACGATTTAACAGCCCATTGTTCAGCTCTGCCCTCCTACAGGTGTGTGTGCCTTTACAGTGAATGTCTCCATGGTAATGACCGCAGACTGATGTTTAGCCTTGATCTATGACAGACAACAATGGACATATTTA
>OMLP01012742.1:49681-71472 GCA_900302685.1 Spondyliosoma cantharus
CTCTCTCTCTCTCTCTCACACACACACACACACACACACACACACACACACACACACACACACACACACACACACACAATCTCATATGTCAACGGTGCCACCTCAGCCAAGTTTCAGTTTACAAGGACCCCCAGAGAGTGCTCCAATATTAATATTATTGCCAACATTAAATCATTACTACTATTACTACAACTACTCTCTCTCTCTCTCTCTCTCTCTCTCTCTCTCTCTCTCTCTCACACACACACACACACACACACACACACACACACACACACACACACAACAACACACACACACACACACACACACACACACACACACACACACACACACACATTTGTAAGATTACATTTTCAGACTCTCATTGAGAAGCTTTAAGAGGTCACCAAATGTTTCTATTCATGAACCAAAAAACATGTAAAAAAGTGCACAAATAGAACAATTACTATCAACCACTCAAGTGCTTGTGAAAACTCAACCAGAATAACACCAAAAAGACAAATGATGCAAATGGCCCAACATCTTCACTGGATTATTCAAACGATATCATTGTATGTGTATCATTAATACAACAATTAATATTCCATTCATTAATATCATGCTAAATGTGAATATCACAGTATTGCGACACGTCTCCAGTATTCGTCAAATTGTAAAATAAGTTAATCAAAAAATGCACTACTTTGGCTCGGATGCAGCATGTAATCTGAAAAGTAACTAGTAGGCCTAATTAAGTTATGAAATAAATTTAATGGAGTTAAAAGTACACAAATGTGGATATAAATGTGGTGGAGTGGAATTATAAAGCAGCAGTAAATGTGTACTTAGTTACATTCCATCACTGTTAAAAGTCAGTTTTTTGTGTACAGACCCTTCTGTCACTGTTTGTATAAAATATGTAAAATGTTTCAAGGCCTGTGTTTATGGACACATCACTAAACATCGCATTGAGTCGCAGCATACAATCATACTGAATGTCTTTTTAAAGGCAGTGATTACAACGGCGTCTTAAATCTAAATCCGGTTAAAAAAGCATTCACATGTACATCCATTTCTTATGCTGTTGGATTTATTGACGTTTTATCTCCTACAGCCACAAAATGAGCATCTTATAAAGACATGAGTTGAATTGTATGTTGTTCTGCACGACTAACAAATGTGACCGACTTATCTGGATGTTTTTCAGCTAATTGCATGACTCAGTCTTGTGATTCATTTGTGAAACTGAATTTTGCAAAGACTGTGTGGTTTTTGAGTCACTTGTGTAAGGATCTGCATCATAGAGATGAAGATAAATGGATCAATAAAAGGACTGGACAGGACAATAAGCCTGCTATTACAATGTATTATAGTGGCTTGTTTTGAAGGAATGTTGTTTGCACTGCTGGGTGTGTGTGTCTGTGCGCGGCTCTACTCTGTCTGTTATTATACAGCGTTTCGGGTTGGGACTGGGTTAAACACACTCAAAAGGTCATCTCCAAAAAGTTGACAGTTTTATGGATGTATAAATCAGTGTTCTTATCACACCGTAATCCATGGATTGTTTAAAAGCCAGTAAGTTTCTTTACCGTGTTCATTTCTCTTCTTTAATAGTTGAACTTTTCACTTTTGACTTGACAGTCTTCACATAGAGAGAAAAACAAAGGCGAATCACCCAGTGAGCAAACAACACATAGATTAGATTAGACACAATAGCCCAAGAAGTTGCAGGTTCTGCAGCGGAGATCAGGCGCAGGCTCACATTATCATGTTCTGAGGATAAATGAATGTGTTGTTTGTTTCATGATTAACTCTATGTCAACCCCAGATGTATTTCTAGCCTGCTCTCTGTGCAGTCAGAGAAGGTTTGTTAGGTGGCACTCAGATTAATTGTACAATTCCTGGTATTCTTTGTTGATCAAAGATGGAGGAGGAAGTCATATCACGACACAGGTTCCAGCTCCACAGTCTATCTCAGTTAGGAATCAGTCAATATGATTGTGTAGGAGTGGTTGGCCAGATAGCTGGAGCCAAACCCTGACATGGTCAATGGGCTTTCACTTCAAAAGAACACATATTGTGCTATGTTTGGCTCCTGGAAAATGTTGGTGTAGAGCACTGTAGCTTAATAAAGAGGTTGGATTGCTACTTCATCTTAACCATCTTATATGAGCGGATGTACATTTTTGTTCATCCTTCAAATTTATACATCAGGAATCTTGAAGGGGCACCATGTAGTTTTGGAGAAGAAATACAATCTCAGAGTTTTTTTAATTTACAATATTAATGAGGTAATAAAACAAACTCTGAAATTTGTATTTTTCCATAACTGAATGAACAAGCTGTTCTCCGACAAAAATAAGGTCCTCAGAACACTGTCTGAAGCTAGAAAGGTGGCAGGGTCCGCCACATATAAACAAAGTAAAACAGTATGAAACTGTTTTGTCCTTTAAGTTCAGTTTTTTTTATTCAGTCATGAACACAAAGCTAGTTTGTTTATTTAGTTTGTTTTGGCATAAAGGATCAGTCAATGAAGATCTACTTCTAATTACAATTTCCTTCCCCAAACTACACAGTGCACCTTTAACAATTACACTATAATTCAAGGTCTGTACTGGAAACATCCCCGTGGTTAAACCTAAAACAAGTCAAGTTATATTGTACATTTAAAACCAAAATTAAAGCAAGTGGGGAAAAAAGGCACAAGAAGCAGTGATGGAATGTAACTAAACGCATTTACTCAACAAGGTACTTGTACTTTTCTTGAATATTTGGGATGGCGACTATTCCAAAGCATAGGACAAATAGAGCCTTTAAATGATCTGATATTAAATTTAAGTAGCAAAAGTAATTGTCTGCCAATAAATGTACTTTATAGTATCAAAACAAAAGTCAAAAGTCAATTACAAATATATCTACTAGTAATAGCACTATAGGTCGACTGATTACCTGCCTGGACGATTATTGCATCTGATATTCAATTTTTTTTTTCATTTGTTTGTTTTTAAATCTGATTTCAGATCAAATTAAATAATTCAATAAAATGCAGTATGTAATCTTAAAAAGTAACTAAAGTTATCAAATAAAGATTAGATCAGATATAAAAGAAAAGAAGATTCTGCCAACAAGAGAAAATGTTGAGGATCAGATAATCAGCCTGATGAATCAGATTAATGTAGATATATGATGATTTATATATCAACTCATCACACAGTACAGTTTAGATCAGACACTTTTAGAATTGTACCCAGTTGTGTGAGTGACCTTTACTTGTATTAAAATGATATATGTATATATATGATATATGTCTTTACTTCTACTCTGGGTACTTTTTACAACAATGACAAATAAGAGTCACAATAACAACAATAAATGGCAATGATAAAATAAAAGTCGGTATCAAAACAAGTGTAGAACAGAACCTGAAAAAAAGCACAAGTCTGCCACCAAGTGGTCAGTTTCTGAACTAAGCTGAGAAATCACTCTTAAGACTATCTGTCTCAGAGTACGGTGCTGAATACTCATGGAAAACAGGGATGTTTTCATCAGAGTGTGCAAGCTGCTGTGAAGGAATGTTTGGCTGGGTACCAAGAATTTTATTGTGAAACTCAGAAAGGAGGGAGCAGGACAGAGTTGTTTAATTTCTCTTTCCCTTGATATGAAATCTGTCTGATCTTCACAGGATCATGAAGTCCATCAGGTGAGCTTCACCTGATCAGATTGCTGTATATTTTATATTTCTTTAATCCTGATTTAAAGTTAATGTGCTCGGTATGGGAACATTTTTATAACAGTGGGGCGGCACCTTAGGGAGGTGTTTCTGTGGAGCTGCAGGATGGTGTAGGACAAGTAAAGAAGGAGAGAGGGAACAAGAGGGTGGAAAAATCATCCATCCATTCATGACCCACATCAACTTCTTGTGCTGTCGAGGTTGTTTTTAGTTCCCCAGAGACAACTCATGACCTCAAATCACTCTGGGAGCTTTCAGGATCCTGTTTGTTTCGTTCTTCTGTCCTATCACAAACGTAAAGTAACAGACACACAGTCAGTTAATTATGTTTACTGATAAACCAAAATACAGTTTTTGACATCAATATTCTTCAAATATGGACATTTGCTGAATTGCTGAAACAGATTTACATTTTTATTTTTTTAAAGTATTATTTTGTTAAAAATTAACAGCTCATCAAGGATTCATCTTTATCTTCATCTTCCTTGGTAAAACATTTATTTACTACACTATTACGTGGAGTTCCTCTGTGACTTCATGAAAAGACAAACCTATAAATGCCCTGCTGTCAAAATAATTTTATTTGATAAATCATTTAGCCACATATGCAATATAAATAAGATTTTTACTAATTTTAAGTTAAATGATCCTTTAAACAATTACATGGCAGCGCAGTGGTTAGCGCTGGATGGGGCAGGGTGTTTGTGTATGGAGTTTGTATGTTCTCCCCATGTCTGCGTGGGTTTTCTCCAGATACTCCGGCTACCTCCCAAAGTCCAAAGACATGCAAAAAAAGTTAGGTTAATCAGTTACTCCAAATTGTACATAGGTGTGAATGTGAGCGTGAATGGCTGCTTGTCACTAAATGTCAGCCCTGTGATGAACTGGCGACTTATCCAGTGTGTACCCCGCCTTCGCCCCAATGTCAGCTGGGATTGATTCCAGCCCTGAAAAATGTGTAAGTGTAACTATTGAGTGTAAGTGTGATAATGGATGGCTGGACAATTACATGGGCTAGCCAGATCAAGATTTTTACGACAGGAGGCAGTGGTGCTCATGCTGCTTTTGTCCACAGGGGCGGCCAGAATCAATCCCCCCAAAAAATCTTTGTAGCAGCTTTAACTTAAAGATGTGAGACAGTTATGAATCTTTTCATCCTTTCATTCTTGGTAGGAAATGTTGACTTTTTTACTTTAAATTGTAAGTTCACCCAAAAATGACCATTGAAAAATGTTATCTACTCACCCTCAAGAAGAAGCCGGAGAAAGTTTTGTAGTCCAAGTAGAGCTTCAGAGCAAAATATCATTGCAGTTTTCTCTGAAACAACTGAAAGGTGTCAATAATGTTTTTTTTTCTATTTCAAAATCAATTAGGGACCTCTGGGCATTGAGAGACTGAGAGAGAATGAGCTGTATAGCCCGTTTATGTTCCCATCCACTTCAGTTGTTTAGAAGGAGGAGGCAACTAGAAATACTCTTGAAATGGTTTGCAGTAAGTTGAGATTGACTGAATTTTCATTTTTGGGTAAACTGTTCCTTTAAACTACAACGTCTCAATCAGTATAAGAAAATAAAGGCTGCTGATTTCCAGATGTCCGAGTACGCTGAGATAGAACTCAGTCAACAATGAACAGAAAACAGCTTGTCAAGAAATACAAAAAGACATCACCACACGTTAGTTCCACACTTCTAGATCCCTGTTGATCACTTTTGTATTACTACCAACACATTCAGATAAATGTAAATACAAATAGAGATTCCACCGTGAGCAAAACAACTTTTTTCTTGTGGAAAACGCCATTGTGTTGACACAACCAGCTTCGAGTGCATTAGAAACCGATCCCCTAACATCAGAGAAAGTGTGGCAGGGGGAAAGTGTTTCTGCCCCCTCTCTGACTACATGAGATGAGTCTTCACTGCCAGCAGATCTCTTGCCAAAGTCATTAGCTGTTAATTCTGCAGGCTCTAGATTTTCTCTGATAAGATTCCACAGTGAGGAACAAAACAACAGTCTATGGCCTTATGAGTATGATGTTGACAGTGACCGACTGCTGTGTTGGTTACTAAACAAGCCTCTATCTTATTGTCTCACCCTCTCTAGCTCCCTCTATACACATTCCCTGCAGCTTCAGGATCTCCTTTACATGAACAGGGTTAATGTAAGGCAATACACCTCCATCCATCCAAGTCATCTTAGGTCCTCTCTCTGCTCGGCTGCACCCGTTGAGTAAGTTAACTCTTCCTTATCCCTCGCTCTATAGCCGGTGTGGATGGAGGCTGAGGGCAGGGCCGGTGCCAGTGTTAAATGAACGGACAGGTGAGCGGCGCCTGGGTCCTCTGTGACCAGCTGGGCACTGTAAGCTGACCGCCGCTGTTGTGTGTGGTCTGAATGGAGCTGAGAGACGATGGGGTTGAGGTCGGGCAAGGAGAACCCCAGAGGAACCCCTCTCCGGCTCTCTCAGGGCTCAGGTGCATATCTTACACTCCATCTGTTTGTCTTTTATGAAGGGGTAAGTCAGGGACACATCACCTGAGCTGCTGGGAAGAGTAAATGGAGGGTGAGGAGATAAAGAAAAGTGTATGTTAGAAGATAACGTTAAATAAACACAGTCTCTTCTTCAGTAGCTCCCTCCACATCACCCCTCTCTATTTCCCAAATTTCATTTCCCCTTCCTCCTGCTCACTCATAGCTGGTCATAGATCCCTCTGAGGACGTGAGGTCTTTGACAACTGAGGCATGTCTGCTGCTCAAGCATTCATTGTCACGGACAAGTCGAGAGTTTCGACTAGACAGCTCACACAAAATCACTTTTCTCCAAAAACCTGATGCTATCTCATTACACCGTAAGAATGAATCATTGTCCAGCCACACAGTATGAATCATAGTTAGCGAATGTAGCTGGGGGCTCATGTGCAGAAAGCCGGTCACAGTGATCAGGCAAGCATTGCGACTGCACTGATTTGATGGAGATTAACTGGTTCCTTTGACAAACATCTCAGGTTTAGCAACTGTTGAGTGAGGAGATTATCAGAGCTCTTTGGGCTAAAGCTTTCTTCTGGATTTCTACCAAGTGCTGTGTGCCAGTTTGCAGATGTCATTTTAAATTTGTTGCTGCAGATATTGTCGTCTAGGGGTACTGAAAGCATCACCCTGCACGACTGTGAATGGCGCCCTGCACGTAAAAGATCTGCAACTTTCCTGCTTGCAGCTACACGCAGATACAAACCAAACCCACGGTTGAAAACAGGCCGTTGTAGTGCCCTGGCCTCTGTCACAGAACCCTCTTTGCTTGGCTTTGTCCAGCGTAAGAGCCTGGGTAGTAGGCTGGATGTTGGAGGAATGCCTCCCATATCGGGTGACCCATTGCCCCACGGCCTTTGCTCCTCGCCTAGCTTGCAGCGAGGGAGTGCTCCTGGCGGGCGCTGTATCCCGTGTCACAAAAGCACCTTTCTACACAACGGGGGTACAGAGAATGGTCCACAGCACAGTGGTTCTCCTTGGGTCGGCTCCAGCCCGCCGTAGTTGGATTTCAAGACCTCCCCCTGTGCTTCCAGCAAACACCCTCATTGGTGGGGATGTTCTTTCACCCAAGCCTGGCAGAGATATCAGAGGGACCTGGGGCTCCTGGTGCTGCCTCCAAGAGACCGCTAGAGAGGATAAATGACCATACCACTTATGCATAACTGGGTGAGTCTTACCGTATTTATTAAACTATACATTTTGCTCGGAAAGTTGAGTGTCAGCACGAGAGGTAACCTATGAATATGATTTGTGGATGTTTAAGAGGAGAGTCCTGGACTTCAAACATCTGCTATCGTTACTGCAGGTTTTTAACAGCTGAATTGAAAAAATCTGAGGAGCAACGTAGCTCAAACATAAACATGCCAATGTAGGAAAAATTCTAGGAATGTTGGCAAACTGAGACAAAGAAGCTGAATTTTAAAAACCAATGTAGAGATTGTTCATCACTGGTTACTGATCATCATCGAGCTATTTTTGTATCCTCATGTCTTTAAACCTAAAGTACGCGGTGAAGGGAAACAGAAGACAAGTGTCATGTATAAACTTGTCTCTTCTCAGATCCAGGTCAACCATGAGGATTATCTCCTGTCAGTCGACTCTTGTGGCTGTAGCTGTTCTTACACTCACTGTGGTGTCCTGCGTTGAATCGAAGACCACACAGAAACCGAAGTACCAGTACACCAAGAAGCCAGTCCCTCAGATCACTGTGTACAACCCTGCCACCACCAGCATGCCCAAGACTCACAAGATAGTACCGACTGTGAAACCTGTGGAGCCCCATCCGCTGCCCCCCACGGAGAAGACTACCTATCCAAGCCACATCTCTCCAAAGTACTACACAGAGAGCCCTGAGGTCCCTGGTGTCGGCCCTGAGAACTACACCCTGGATTACAACGAGTGCTACTTCAACTTCTGTGAGTGCTGTCCACCTGAGAGGGGCCCCAGGGGGCCAAAGGGAGACAGAGGCCTAGAAGGTATGAGTGCAATAAAGAAAAAAGCTTTTGATTTAATCAATTAATTTGTTTTTAATTAAACTTGACCTTTTGTTGTTTATTCAGGGCCGCCAGGTGACAGAGGCCTTACAGGAGCAGCTGGTTTACCAGGACCACCGGGAGTGAGCGGTCCGATGGGGTTTAAAGGAGACAAGGGTGAATTTGATACACATTTAAAATAGCTGTTTACAAAATGTTTCATTCAAGGAGTGAATTTCTACATTTTCAAAGACTTTCATGTTCAGTTCAGTACAGAACTAGCCTTTACAGGTCAAGCCACATTTATTTGTATAACAGTTTTCATAGCTGAAGTGCTTCATAGATAAAAACAGGTGAAAGCGTAACAAAGGAATGATTAAAAAAATACTAACTAAACCAACTAACAAACTAACAAACACAATTTGATGTAAAAGAAAATGAATTGGCAAGCGCTGGTAAACAGGATTTAAAGTAGTAAACTTGTAGTTTATTAAAAGTGTTCGCTCTTCTGGCAGATTATTCCACATTTGAGAAGATTTGCAGCTAAGTGCAACTTCAACGTGTTTATTTTTGACTCAGGGAACAGCCAATAATCCAGAACTGATGGGGATTGAGTATAAACTGTTCACTTTTCAGGTTCATCATTTTATTTTGGGTTACTACTAGAATAATCTTACATGCTTTAATGCTCAATAAACATCAGTTTTCTCATTCTGTCCAGTGCTGCAGCTCTGTATTCCCCACTCTCTCTGAAACACTCTGTTTTAGCACACCCCCCTCTTGAACACCCAGTCTGCTCTGATTGGTCAGCTCACACACGCCTGAGCCAGCACAGCTAATTACAATAGGGCAGCTGTGCTAAATCTTATCTGCCAAACTAGCCATCAGGCATGAATTATGCAAATGTGTGACATTGTGAAATAGTGTGATGTCACAAAGTCAGGGAATTAAAGGCGGGACTACTGACGAGGCGTTTCAGGAGCAGTGTTTGCTGTGGGAGAGAGGAGCTCTTGTTGGTGTGGACTTGTGACCTTTTTAAATTTGAAGATCTTTTACATGCACAAGAACATATATAACACACTGAAGGAAAGGAAAAAAAATAATATTTGTTGATAAAGATTTGTTTGCGGACATACTCAACACCACCCCTGATCCCTTGAGATGATTATTGGTACTTTCATGACATATCAACACAGTAAGATCTTTGTTGAATAATCATGCAAGTATGAGTAAGTAGTAAGTAAGACAGTAAGTTCAGAAAATTACATCACTTTAATGGAGCCTTAAAACCAGGAAAAGACACCACTTATATGTCATACCACGATAGAAGGAGAACCAAAATCTACGATGATATAAAGTCCTAATCATTTATGTTAGATATTGAGAGTTGATATGAACTTTATCATGTTCATTTCTCAGGGGAAAGAGGGGACAGAGGAGGCAGTGGGACAGCCGGCCCACCAGGAGTCCCAGGGAAGCCAGGACAAAAAGGTGCCAAATTGTTCAGGGGATTGTTGAATTATTTCATATTGTTTCCATACTTCTGTAGCTCTGACATTGTTTCTTTCACCTTGCAGGTGAGGTTGGTCCAAAAGCAGAGAAAGGTGAAATAGGGTTGCAAGGTGTCAAAGGTGTTAGTGGGGAGAAAGGAGAGCCAGGCCAAAATGGGACTGCTGGTGAGAAAGGAGAACCAGGAAAAGCAGGTCCAGCTGGACCTCCAGGAGTGGCTGTTGAATCAGGGCCTAAGGGAGATAAGGGGGATAAGGGGGAGTGTGGCACATTCGGGGAGCGAGGACAAAAAGGTGAGCGAGGGGATTCTGGGCCTCCTGGCATCCCCGGAGCGATGGGCATCCCAGGAATAAACGGCAAGCATGGCGCCTCAGGTCCTTTAGGTGTCCGAGGGGATCCAGGACCTCCTGGAGCACAAGGAGAACCAGGGGTTAGAGGATCTCAGGGACCACAAGGCATAAGAGGGATGATTGGGCCCAAAGGGGACAGAGGTTACCCTGGGATGAGAGGTGATCGGGGATTTCGTGGATTCAAAGGTGCAAAAGGATCAGGGGTTCCCCAGAAACGCTCAGCCTTCAGCGTGGGTATCTCTCCAAGAAAGTCCTTCCCTCCCTCTGGATTCCCGATCCGCTTCGACAAAGTCTTCTACAACGAGGAGAACCACTTCAACGTCACGTCCAACAGTTTCACATGCGTCCATGCTGGGGTTTACGTCTTCTCCTTCCACATCACTGTACGCAATCAGCCACTGAGAGCCACACTAGTGGTGAACGGGTCACGGCGGGTAAGGACACGGGACTCTCTGTATGGTCAAGACATTGACCAGGCATCCACTTTGGTGGTGCTGCGGCTGGCGGTGGGTGATCAGGTGTGGATGGAGACCTTCAGAGACTGGAATGGGGCGTATGCCAGCAGTGAGGATGACAGCATCTTCTCTGGATTCCTGCTTTACTCAGACAAGCCCTGACACTCTACTGAAAATATCTTCCTTTACACTGAACTGTTCCAACATGACTGTATCCATGAAAAGGCCAGATACTGGTGGTGCTACTTTATACTCATCAATTATGAACTGCTCAAAAGCTGGACTGCACACTAGTATGGAATATATTAAGGAACAGTTCAACCAAAAATTTAAATGTAGTCATTATCGACTCGCCTTTGTGCCGATAGAACATTGGGTTTTGTAATCCACAAAGCATTTCTGGAGCTTCACAGCAAAACAAGGTTGCAGCATTCTCCTGAAAGACTGAAGTAGCTGGTGGCTTGTTTTAAAATGTAAAAAAAGTGTGAGATAAAAACATAAAATGGGTGGTAGGGGGTGAGTAGATATTGACTGAATGTTCATTTTTGGACAAACTGTTCCTTTAAAGATGGTCAATATCACATCATGTTTATTGCATCATCTTGTATCATTTCCTTTTTTTTTACCTGTTGCATTTGAATAAAATTTTTAAAAACTCACACACACTGTCTTGTCAATGCTGATATATTTATCAATGTTTGGATCTACGGGGCACACACAACAGTTCTTTATACATCTTTTGGTACAAGGTAAATTGTCCAGTCCACAGAAATTAGGTCAGTTGGTAGGTATTTAAAGGGGTTCTGTTTAACTTCTGTGTTGTGGTTAGTTTATGTTATGTTAATTTATACCTCATCTATAAGAGCGAGGCGCTGAGACGAGGCACTCGAGAACATGCGTAGAGTCAAGTCCTTTGGGCTGATTCGGAAAATCTGCTGTGCGTCCTTCACAAAGAAATCCACGAAAGTCCAGCAGCTTTTGACAACAGGTTGTATAATGCAGGTAACCAAGAGAGACGGTCTCAAATTTAACATCACGTTACAATCTGCTCACATATGGCCAGTAAAAAAGTGATTGATGCATGTAAATTGCAAAGGTTAAACAATAAAAAAAAAAGATAGCAGAAAAAAAAAAAACTGCTTTGCGTATGAAATGATAAGATTTCAAATCATGATGAATACCGCATAATTAACCAACCATAAATAAACATAAATGAAACTGTTGTGATGCTTGTTCAGATGCTTGAAGACTGAAACATTGTTAATAAATGCAGCAGTAATAAAGCAAGACAGCGTGCAGGAATTTCATTTTCTAATTTTTTAATTCAAGTTGTGCTTCCCACCGATGCACCTCATAGAGATTCCTTCAGTTTTTTGAGCTGAGGACAAATAAATGCATAAACATACATTGATAAGTGCAGAAATAATTACATACTTAAATAAATCAATGTATTTATTCATTTACTGTTTTGTTTTAATATCATATAATTTTTGTCCTCCATACCCTAAGCTCCGCACATTGTTCCTGAACAATCTACTTTGCCTGCCTGAAGTATTTAGTGAACATCTGCAGTTTTGCCCTCAGTTAAACGGCGTGGCCCCCCGTCACCCTCACCTAACTAGTTTGACCCAGAGAAGTTCCTTCCCCATCAGTCATTCTTCCTCTTGTCTTCCTTCTCTTTGTTGTCTTTGTCACACAGTGACCTCTATTTCCTGTCCATTTACACCATCACCAATGACCATCTATCTGAAGTATATCTATTTGCAAAAAACGAGACATGTTTGTGTCAAGTATCCAGATAATATCACCGTGAACTGTAGCTGTTTAGCTATTCTTACTTTAAATCTACTTAAATGCCCATGTTATTATACCAGTATTTCTAATATGTAAGCAGTATTGCTGTATAATAGGGTTGTAAAAAGTGATTGAGTTCATTGAAAATAAAAGCCAGTAGTACATATCATTTATGATGAGCTTTATTAATGGCATTAGTTATTATGAACCAGTTAGTTTTGTACAGATCAGATCATGAAATTGAGACATATCTGTGCAATCGCATTGTACGGATGATTGATATCAGACAGCTGAATATGTGGCAGTTGCGTGTTATTACTCTGATTTAGGATCAATAATATCTGTAATGGTCTTTGATGTATGCTAAGTTGTCTCTATAATTATGGAGAATCTGGACACATGTCACCAGAACCCCTTGGGCATGTCACCAGACTCTCCAGACATGCCACCAGACATGTCACCATCGTCCTCAGGCTTGTCACCAGACATGTCACCAGACATGTCACCATCGTCCTCAGGCTTGTCACCAGGTTCCTCAGTTATATTGTCAGTTTCTGGGAGAGTAGTCTCGTTGAGAGACTGGGCTGTGGATGGCACAGTGCTTGGTGCTGGCTGTGACGATGGAGGACCAGGGGAGGGAGTGCTCGCCTCAGTAGTCTGAATAACAGTAGGAGTAGCAGTGGATTGGTGAGGGAAGAGCAGCGCTGCTGTTGGCTCAGATGCAGGAGGCAGGGAGGGGTCTGGGGATGAGATTGGAGGAGCTCGAGTCCATGGATCTCTGGGATGAACTGGAGGCTTTCTCATCTGTGGTTCTATTGGGTCAGAGACAAGTTGGCCTCGTCAATCAGGAAGAGGACAAGGCTTTAAACTTTAAGTCGAGGCAAACAGCAGGTTACATTTACTTCTCAGTACCTGTCACTTGTCCAAAGCTTTTGGGCACACTCCACCTGACGAGGCCCAACACAGGCACCCTGACCTTGCAGGTGTACGAGCCCGGAGTCCGTTTGACCAGATCGTGGTTCTCTGAGGTTGCCATTCCCAGTTTTATGTCATTTCTAAAGAAATAGTAGTGTACTGGAGGTTTGGGAGCAGGGGCATTGTATTGGTGGTGGCAGTTGAGCCGCATCATAGTTGCTGGAATCAAGTCGCCGACGGTAACAATCTCCAAAACTGGCTCCGACAGAACCTCTGGGACAGATCAGCAGGAGAGAAGACATTACTAACATGCTGGAGAATATCATACTCCTGTATTTTGGCAGTTATTTAAAAATATAGGTATCGTTTGACATTTTGGGAAGTTCTATCCACTTTCTTGTCAAATGAGAAGATTGACAAAATATGTAGTTATGTTCAGCCAGCTGCAGTTTAGCTTAGCTTAGCATAAAGACTGAAAACATGGAGACATAGCGAGCCTGGCTCTATCAAAGGTAAAAAAAAATCCTTGTACCAGCGCGACTAAAACCCACAAATTGTTGTTTTTACGCTGGAGTTTTTGTACAGAATATAAAATGAAACAAGATATAAAATTAATTAGCAGAGAGAGAGCTTGGATTTGGAAGTTAAAGGACTTGTTGACTGAAATAATTCAATATTTCAGTGTAGTTTTTTTTAGTTATATTTCACTGTTTGGATTGGAATTTACATAATGCACCTTTAAGCTGGCTGTGGCTACATCAACATGTGATCTGCAACCACAACCAATCGCAGCACATTAACTCACCTACAATCTGCAGTAGCGTGTCGGCTGAGATTACAGAGCGTGTATGCCTCTTTATGTCCCAGGAAGCTCTGCAGGAATACATTCCTTGGTCTGCCACAGTCACGTCGGTCAGGCTGAAATGTGGGTTGAGGCCCTTTTGTCTCATAACTTCAACGCCATCTTTGTACAGAATCAACTCACGGAGCTGGGGGGTGCCTCGGACACGGCACGTAACCACTAAGGTGTCTCCGACAAGGCTGAGAATAGGTGGGACTTGCAGGATAGCCCACCCTCCTGAACAAAGACCCCAGAAAAAGAGATTTACCTCAAAATAAGATCTTGCGAACTTATCTATGCAGTCACAGTTCAAATAACAAAATGCAGTTGCACAGGAAGCATCACAAGAGTTCAGTCATTTCCAATATTCAGTGTTAAAGGAAAAGATCATCCAAAAAGGAAAATTAACTCATTATCTGGTCATTTCTGGAGCCTCACAGCAGAACAACTGAAGTAGATGGGGACTTGTTTTAGGATGTAAGGAAACAACTGAAAAAAATGACATAAAATGGCTCCTGTAGATAACAACTTTTCAAATTATTTTGGGATCTTGGGTCTCCTGGAGACTTCGATTACGCCGGACGAGTATGGAGTTTTTTTTTCTTCTCGTTTTCCGCTTTGGATGTAAATAATGTCTTTTCAAATCAGTTGAGGAGCTCCAGAGATGTTATGTGGACTACAGAACTTCTCCTGACATGGGGGTGTCTAGATAGAGATTGTTGTTTCCGTTATTGGGTCAACCTTCTAATGATACTGATAAACAAGATCTTACCATCCACGTTGATCTCTACAGGCAGACTTTTACTGGTGTGTATGTCGCCCACCACTGAGTCCCTCACTCCTTGGCAGTAATAGTTCCCACTCTGTTTAACATGGGCTCTCCACAGCAGGAGGTGCTCCCCGCGCTGTGGGAGCCTCTCAGACCCCTTGAACCACAGGTAATCCCAGGTGGACCTGACATCAGAAACGCTGCATTTCAGCCGAACACTCTCCCCAGAGAAGATCCTCGGATCCCCCGACACGATCTCCACCACAGCTTTGACTGAGTCAATGGACATGGCTATTGAGACACATAGATACAGGCATATATATATAGAGGGAGGTATATCTTAATCATCTGTTTACTTGCTAAAATACAAAGCTATTGTATTGATTCTATAGATACAGTATGCTCTCAAATATTAGCATTATGCTATGCCAAGCAGTTTCATATCTAGAATTTAGTCATAAGAATATTTGGTACATACCCTCAGGTACAACAAGCAGCGGTAGTGTTGAAAGAACTGAAAAAGAAAAAAAAATATAACCATGTTAAACACAATGTTAGATTCGTGAGATATTGCGACTGAAATGATTAAAACTCACCAAGGAGGGAAATGACTGTGTTCATTTTGGCTGCTCCGTTTGTGGGAAGCAGAGACTGATGGAAATCCTTTTATTTCTGATGATGAAGAGGGAAGTGAAAATGATGTTTGGTCTAAGCTTGAAAACACCCTACATGACATCCCCTTTTTTTAGAAACAAAACTTTCATATTTGACAAGAATGCCAAGTCATTTTTTTTCATCCTCATCTCGGAATTTCACAGGATGTAGTTTTTCAAAAGCTACAAAATTAACAAGACTGGATGACTTTCGACACATTTACAAACATTTTTAGTAGATTTGATGTGGCAACCCAGCATTTTCTGTTCGTGATTTCTTCATTTCTATTTAATTCCATTGAACCCACCTGAGGAATAGCTCAATCCTGGAAAACCTAAAACCAAAAAAAACCTGAAGGGAAGTGAAAGTAGCATGCATGCTTTTTCCAAATTCTGGGCTTCGGTGGAAATGTATCTACGCCCTTTGAGAAGTAATGATGGGAAGAAAGTGTGGGGAAGGGACTGAATAAATGTTAAATTCAAACAAATAACAATAAATCTCTCTCTCCGAAGAGAAAGAGGGCATTTTGGCTTTGAATAAAATCAACAAGCCATCATAATTACGTTTATTTAAATTCTACATGTTTGGTGTTTTTGTGTGTATATCTGCTGTATTTCTAACAGTAATGCTTAAAGGATAGGTTCACGTTAATTCAAGAACATCTTACATGTGTAATTTCTAATATATGTCTGGAATTCAAAGAGCTTCTCTTAGTTGGCCAGTTACTTACAACCTACTCTGTGAACTGAGGATTTATTTCAAGGTTTATTCATCTATTGTAAAACGAACTTACTGCTTTTACATCTTCCTGCTGAAAACAACTGGAGGCTATCGGACTATCCCCCCTGTGTTACAGAGTGGTACTGCGAGACAGGATGGACTGGGACAAAGGTGAGAAGACATCTCTGCAACACATCACATAGATGTATGTGATATTTGGTTCATTTTTTTCAGTGTTTCACATTACCATATGTACATTGAAAGACTTGCTATAATTATTCCTCCTGTCCACACTGCCGTCACAGTGTTTGCTTGCCGAGAGGAATAATAACACATAATGAAATTCATACAAAAAACTGACTTTGGAAAACTTCCTCTTGATTTGTCTGCCTCAAACTGCTTTAAATATGCTTTTTAACAGGGTGAATATTCCTCTTCCACAGCTCGGCAAGCAAACACTGTCCGTTGAAGCAAAAAGAGAGAATTTTGAATGAGAAAGAGTTCAATTTCAGACCCAGAACGCACCCAGAACGCTAAATCCCATATTGACTTAAGAAGTAATTCTTTTTTTACACAGAGTAAGGACTGTGGGTTTTTTATCAAATAATAGCATTCGCTGAGGGAAAAGTTAAATGAATCCCAGAAAAGTAATAATTTGTTTCACCTTTATGACCATCTACTACACAGAGCTGTATAAGTAGTTTATTCTCAGTGCGTCAACTCTTTATTTAATCCTAGCTTGCAAAATCACGACAGTCATGTGAAACAACATGATGAACAGGAACTGCACACAAGAGCACGTGCATTTTCAATTTTTAATCATCATCATCATTATCATCACACACCCATAGATGCAAATAAACCAACACTGCCCCAATAAGTTACATTTAAATAAAAGACAGTATTGAGTTACTTTCTTTCAAGTGATACAATAACAAACCTATAAGGTTACAAAGATGTTTTTAAACTTCTTTAAAATACCTGATAAATGGCTTCTGCATACAGTGCAATATGAAATTATCCAAGCTATTGTTTGAATGTACTACAAGGAACTTTTAATTTAATCAAATTTAATACAGATGCCTCTACATGTCCTACATAAGAGAACGAGACCATCAGCAAGAAGACTGGCTGTTTCTGTACAGTTAGAGTTATTCTGAATGCCTGTCACTGGGTCAGATTCTGACTTTTCTGGGTGGAATACACTGTAAAATTTAAACTGTTTTACGGCAGAGTGCTTGAGGAAAGAAGCTGCTCCGTGGTCTGGTAGTTGTTGTTTATATAGGGGCTGCCAGACTCAGCAAAGAATGAGCATTTCCTTGTAGTAGCTTTAAGTTCTGCTTTAAGCCTCTTCTCGACCTAAAACTGAAAAGCAACTGCACACTGACTATACTGTTGCAAATACAGCTATAAAAAAATGGTTAAAATCTTGCAACATAAGGAAATGTTAGCTCATAAGCAAAAGGAAGACAAACGCACAATTCTCCCAAACGTTTCTTCCACTACACGGCTGCCAAATACAAAGAAACGCGTCTGTACGGCAACAGCCCACAACACTGTTTTCAACCAGTGATCCTTTCATCTGAATACAGCCACTTCTTCCTTCATTAAACATACTTCTGAATTAAAATCATACAGAAGAAAAGTGCTTAAAAAATAAATTAAATTGGTTGAGTTACGTTGAGTCCTCTAAACTAGTAAAGCAACTGGCCTTACCAGTGATTTTTATGTTTTGTGTTTCCAGGAAACATCACTTTTCTCTTCATTTTTTTTTTTTAACTCTAATCCAACAGCCCAGACAGAGAAAATAAAAAATCATCTTAACTCTTTTTTTTTTGTGTTATGATGGGCCATGCTTATGGACACCCTCTTGAGACAATAAACCAATACATAAACATTTGACTATTCAATCATTAGAACCATGTCTTCAAGCAATGTTCTTTACTACTGTAAATATTACAGGATTAATATCTGCTATTGCATCCAAAAGAATTGATACCTGCCACTCTATAGAAAAATAAAATCACTTCTGTACATCCAGCATATGACTGGAGTGAGACGTCTGGCATGAGGAAAAAAAAAACAAAAAAAAAAACTACAATGCCCAACCACACGACTGGAGGACTTTATGATTCATCGTCATTAACGGAACATGTCCATGCAGCACATCCTCACTTTCAGACACTCCTGCCTGCATGCACAACCGCCACACACGCACACGTCTTTCTCCCCAGATGTTTCGCCGTAGGAAAGGGAAATAACACAGTAAATACGGCACGTATCACGAGCATGGGCTGGAAGGCTTTTTTTAGTGTGGGGAAGTTAAGATTTCTCAATTTCCTTTGCCAAAACTTCTCATTCTTGTCATTAGATGCTAAAGCCTCTGCTTTTTCAATTAACAGCTGGAAAAAAACTTATCTGAAAAGATGCAGGTAATGACAAAAAACATGTTTAAATACCACATCCAACCATTTATCTCATCTGCACAAATCTAACAACGATTACAAGACAAGTGTGAAGACGGACTGAGGTACTGAAGACGCCTTGAGGCTGACCAATAGAAGTGTTCGGGAAGAACTTGAAGTGGAGTCAGTCTGCTCCTTTACATTAAAAAGGAGCCAGTTGAGGCGGTCCAGGCATCACATCAGGATATCCTGGACTTTTCAACCACGACAAAATGCTGGAGTGTACTTGGTCTCTGCGACGCTCTCTGGGAAATAAGCTTTTTCGCTTTCTTGCTGGGAGTTACATGAGAAGACTGATATTGCTTGCATGTCTGTATGTTAAATATTAGGATGAAGTCAGGAGATGGTTAATGTAGCTTAGCGCAAAGACTGGAAGCAAATTGAAATAGCAAGCCTGGTTCCATTCGAAGGCAACAAAACTCAACAACTAGCACCTGTGACAACTAACTAGTCATCTTTGTACTTGAGCTTTTATATGAGATAAACAAATGAGATAGATTGTTCAATGTTCACTTGTGAGCTTTCAGCAGAGCCAGCCTGTTTCCAGCCTTTATCCTAGGATCAGCTAACCAGCTACAGCATAACATTTACCATACAGACATCCAGTTGTTATTGATCTTCTCATCTAACTCTCTGCAAGAAAGCAAACAAGTGCGCTTCCCAAAATGTCAAACAAACAATGTTTCTGTTACTTTCCGATGTGGTTTCAGGGCCTTGAGGACAAGGGATGGATGGAACAGTGATGGCTAGAGTGGAAATGATTCATATCTCATGTATCGGCTGCTGTATGTGCATACGGACAGCAGGGGAAAGAAGGAGGGTGGAGTAAAGCCTCTAGAGGGATTTATTTTAGAGCAGAGCTCTTCACATCAACCAGCAAACACCTGTGGGGTCAGTGGTGGTGGCAGGAGCTCATTCTCAACATTATCAGCGTCGATGGCTGACGATGCTGCAGCCGTTGTCCCACTGGCTGCGGGGGCAGTCAGGTTCTGTGTCTCTGGTGGAAAGCTCTCCAGAACACTCTGCACCTTCTGCTCCACTTCATCTGTCCAGTCGATGAGGTCGTTCTCCAGCTGGCGAGCCTTCTCCATGACCTGCTCCTGCCTCTCCCCGAGCCCTGTGAGCATGTCCAGCCGTTTGTGGACCTGGTTAAGAGCTGCGCTGCCTGGGGAGCCGGAGGAAGCTCCGGTTGCCTGTGGCCAGTGAGGGGACGCTTGGCCCGACATGTAGAGCTCAAATTCCTCGGAGCTTAGGTTCAGAGACTGGCCGTCCAGCTTCTCGATGAAGGCCACTGCGCAGCACTGGAAAGAGGGGATGTGGGAGATCATTAAGATAAAGGCCTCAGCTATGGATAACTTCAGTCTGTGACATCAGATTCAAAAACATTTCTGGACATTTTGCATCTAATGGACAGTCGAGACAGACATGCTAGCAGGATACTCCACATTCACTCAGATTTAAAACTTTTAATGGCAATTGGAGCAGTGAAGATGTAGTGGAATGTGATGGAAGAAATAACAGAAACACATCGCACATCAGTACAATACAATTCAACAGCATCTAAACGTCTTCGAAAACATCAATATAGAGACATGGAGATAAAAAACGATAAACCACATAAATGCAAGCACGCAGGTAGTGATTTTCTCACCAGATTGGTGAAGTAGTAACCATCCTCTCCAGTCATGAGTCTGCTGGGGTTGCAGAAGCGGTTGATGTACTGGATGTTGGACTGCAGTCTCGGAGGGTTTGCTTTCAGCACAATGTAGATGAGTGTGGGGAGGAAGTCATCCGCAGACGCAGCCTCTTTCTTGCTGACTTTGATGGCGTTGAAGATGTGCTTGCTGCAGCGAGTGATGCACCCCAGCTTGTCCTTGGGCACACGCTTCGAATCCATTTCAATCACATCTGAAATGATGTAGAGGTTTGAGAAGACGACAAATTGTTTTATCAAAAAAATATTTTAGCGCATCTCTCACGGCAAAATATAAAATAAACCTATTGAGGCCCACCTGTGATGGCTTTGACTACACTGTCTGACACCTCAGGGATCTCCTCATCTACAGGAACACACAGCATCTCAATCGTGACCCAATGCAAGGCTCTGTAACAGAAAGCAGTAAATACCTCTCAGATGTAGTCATTTCACCTGTAATCTTGTTTCCTTGTGCTAAGAGGGAATGCAGACAGATTAATGACGACTAGAAAAGCAATTAAAGCTTTTGCAAACCTGATTCTCTTCTGAATGGCCAGGTCTTTCTTCTCATCGTCGGTGGTCTCTGGACAGAAGACTTCCTTGTAGAGACGTGTCATCATGTACTTCTCTACTTGATCCATTACACTCTCCACATGATCTGATGAACCTGAGGAACAGAAGCGCAAAGAAGACGTCAGTGATATTCACTGATATTCACTACTCTTCTTGAGTGTAAGAGTTAAAGCGGTACCTTTGAACTGAGTGTGGAGGCGATCAGAGAGGTTCTGGTAGAAGTCCTGCACACACTCTGCCAGTTCATCAGAACCCATGTCCTAAACAAGGAATTCAGATCAGATTTCAGATCAAAATATACACAATGTTAGGCCTGTCACGATAATCAATAAATTAATTAACCGTATGATAAATAAAATGAGCTTGATAATTTCCATTTGCATGCTTGTTTGTTTTCCTCGTGTCTCTCACGTGAACCCTCTTGTCAGTCACTCTGTCTCTGTGTGGGGAGGCGGGGCTCTGCCCCTGACATAACACAGAGTGCAGCATGAGAGCCCCGCGAGGAGAAGCAAGCCAGAGGTAAAAGTTAAAGCTAAAGTTGTTCTGAGCGCGGAAGGAGAAGGTTTCACATTCAGCGAACAACGGCGAAATGAAGTCCTGCGATTCCACCAGATACTTGTCTGCTGCGTGACGGCTCCGCCACGCCAGCAGAGCTGATAGGTTTCACTTTAGTCTCTGTGTTAACTTCCACCAGGTCCGCTGCGCTGTGTATCTGCTCTCTTCTGGTTGTTTTGTTTATTTATTTTGGATATTTAAAATGTCTTCTTCACATTCCAATTCCAGTGTTAAATATTCTTTAGAAATAAAAGTTTATTGATCTTTGAAAGGGTGTACTTGCATTATTA
>OMLP01012743.1:0-28822 GCA_900302685.1 Spondyliosoma cantharus
GGAGGAACGGACAGACAGTAGCCAGAGTTTGTGAGTGATTTTTGCATCCATTACATAACGCTTAGCCCTGTGAGTCATATGAAACAAGATGACATCATCAGCCGGTCTGATTCATGTATGCCTCGATTGGGAAGCTCTTTGTCTACCAGTCAGTCAGCTGCTTTTCATCCAAGCGTATTCACAATGTAGTATTTGCCATGATATTAACCTGAGCAGAGTTACAACTATGTTTAGCTACGTTTGGAGCAGTTTAAGTGAAAAACACTGGGGTTCCATTCATCTTGGTCTGTTAAATCCGACATAAAGAAGTAAGAAAAACAGACCTCGACTAATTGCTAACAACTACTAAAAGGGAGAAGTTGGCAAGTACAACTGAGCAGGCTGATCCATTTGCCTGATGTTCTGGCTCAGGATGGACGCGGGAAGGATCGGCAGCCAACACACAAACGGCTCTGGTTCATCCACATTATATGATGAGGTGATGGGAGGGAACATTAAATCAATTGTGCTGCCCTTTAATAACGACATCAATTACAGTGCATGGAGCAGATCCCAAACCATAATATTTATGCAGTCTAACGGGAAGCTCCTGCCAACAGAGAGCCACCTGTGGCACTTGTGGTTAATATTGGGAGCCTTAAAACCACAACAACATCCTGAGCGTTTTCTTGATATTGTAGCACCATATTCGCAGAATAAAGCGCTACAAATCAGAAGTGTGCATGTTTTCACTTCAGCTAGGCTGTATGTTGTACAATACAGAAGGTGAAGACTGCAGAGGAGGAGATATTGTGATTTAAACCCAGCCTGCTGAAAGGTAACATAGGAAACTTTTCACTGTTGACCTAAAACGTGTCGAAAAAACATTGATTTTGTACCTTGCTCCTTTATTTGTCTGATCTGTTTCACAGTTTCCTTCAGGATTGCACATTTGTCAGGCTTGACATTGAAGTTGTCGATGTCGTTGAAGTTGGCAAAGATCAGCTCGGCGAGCTCTTCGATGTATTTGTTCTCGTGCTCCCGGTTGCGCTTTTCGTTGCTCCGCTTTGGACTGTGGAGACAAAGAGAACACATGGGTGAGAAAATGAAAGCAGCGAAGAAGACGGTAACAGCAGGAGGGATTAAAAAGAAGGAAAAAAAACACATGGAAAAGAGAGGAGCAGGTGTGGGTATATATGTATGGGTGTCTGCATTGTAAGAGCAGGGGTCCCTCCAAATTTCTTCACTAAAATAATTACAACAAAATGCACGTTTTGCAAACCTAAGCCTGGGAGAGAGGGTAAAGCGAGGGTCAATTATTCTCCATACCGGTTTGAAATATTTCTCTAGGCCTCTGTCTTGTGCCAACATGGAGCACTGCATCAATAACGAAACGCCTCATTCTTGAGTGCTTATCTACAGATAAATTATGTAGATTTATTGTACAGATGTCACCAGTGCTTCAGGGTTAGCTGCCACAGTAACATACAGCCATTCCTGCAACTAGTGGGATGCTACTGTAAGCACAGTATTTCAGGATATAAGTAGTTGGAAGTTGATTTTACTTTATGGGTCTTAAAATCGTTGACACTATCTTTATTTCAAATTCTTATAATCAATAATAGATGATGCATGAGTGTTTGGAAATGGACAATTTGTGTAGCCAAAGATGGTAACCACGCGGTTGAGAGTTAGAATGAAAACCAAGTTGAAATGTCAGTGGGAGACTTTTTTGGCTGAATGGCCCTGTGGGAATTAAATATTTCTGTAGATTCAGAGACCAATCATTAAATTAAAACATGTCAGGAAGTCAGATGAGTTGACATCAAAGAGTCATCGCCCTTAGGAAGGCATGATCAACTGTTGGCCAGTGGTACAAGTCTTACCTGGGTCCCAGAAGTTCGGCAGAACATTCTTTACGTTTTCGCGACTCTGCCCTGGCAGGGTCAGACGAGTTTTCACCGACTCCACTCATCCTCAATGCATATCAGCGTCTGGAAAATGAGCACACAGAGACAAAAAACATAAATGCATGAAAACATGTGACAATTGATGGATCAACTGCAAACTCACTGCTTATATACTGTAGGTGTAGCAGCATGCCCACATGAGAATCTGCATACAACACACACATTCTCACACACACATTCCAGCGCTGGGGGCACAGGTTGATCCACTCCAGGAGAAATGAGTGAAAATGGAGCGAGGAAAGAGATTCAATCATTTCTCTCTGATGGTGCAGCTCTCCCCAGAGAGACTGAAATGAGAACACGGCGCTTTGCCCACAGCACCAGACTGCGCGCTCAACCATGTACCAAGAAAAACCCATTCGTTACACGATACCAAGCGAAGCCAGCTCGCAGCGAGAGCCGGGTGGGTTCATAATCACAACATGTGTTTGTGTGTGTTTGCCGAGTGCCTCAGAGGATGCTTTACCTGCAGAGGTTTGTGAGTGTCACTCAAGAATCAAACGTAAGGATAATCTCCTGTCTGCTTTGAGATCTTATGAAGTAAGGATTCACGATGAGACTGCTTTATGCTATCTAAAGTGACAAGCTGGCTGGGGGCTGTTTCAATTACCAACACCCCACACAGTACTATCTTGGGGTTTCTCTGCGACACAAGATGAAATGCCATTAGGTTACAGCGTGAGTTCAAGTTGTGTTCTTAAACTAAATCATTCAGAACAACTCCAGAGCGTTCAGAGACTTGGGGAAGTTTGTCACTATGCAGATGTTGAGCATCCATCCTCTTGTCCTGCTCCTCCTTTCACCCTGCAAGTTAGCAGAAGGCTGAACTTCAGGCCTTTAAATGAAAGTCAATCAATTATTGATCAAAGTAATGTCTTATTAAATAACACCATCATCTGCACCAAAATTTGGTGCCAGCTAATGGACTCGGATTTCAACAGGATGATATCTGCTGCATAGAAGATGTGAACACGTGTTGTCTTGTGAAGCAAATGGTGACATTTATAAAATATATGCATGGATTTAATTTTTTCTTGGGTCATGCAGCTCTTTGCTTTTAGAGGGATATGAAGGAAGGGAAAGAAAAAGACACAATAAGCCTTTATTAAAAAAAAAGATTAATTTTGTCTCCCTGCGCATTGCAAAAGGCTGGGGCATGCTGTGTTGTGATACACTCTCAGCCACTCTAACCATGGAAACGGCTGTGACACACACTGCTCGCTGCTCAACCATTACATAAGGCATAATACAGAGTACAGCACAGCACAGCACAATGTAGAGCAGGGGAGGAATAGCATAGCCTAGCAGAAGCCGGCTAAACTAAAAGGGGAGCTAGTGACCATGCAAACTTGAGTGTGGCTCCCTCCTGGCCTGGAGTGACCTACTTTAAGCTAATGGTAGGGTCTGTGCTCAAATGGATGGAGTCAAAACAATTGTGATTGGCCAGAGAGAGGCAGAGGAGACTCTGAAGGGCACGATTGGCCTGTACGGCGTATGCACAGGTAATGAACACAAACGTCGCTGTTCATATGTCCTTGCATTATGCTATTTTGAATTCCATCAGTCTGTATGCCATGGCACTGTGCTGTCCACTGAAATGATAAGTCTCTATAGCAGAGGTTATGCGCTTTTATTAATGACAACAGAAACAGGCCATTAAACTCTCATAGCCAAGTGTCCCCTGTCCGTTCCTATTGGTTGTGCCCGGGCTTTCCAAGTTACCATGGGGATTCTAGACCTGATTGGTTGTGCTCGTCCCGCCGGGCCGGATATGATTGGTTGCCTTCGTCTCCTTGACATGGCAGTAATGATGGGTCAGTGTGCGTTGAGACGAATGAGAGGGACTGGAGAAAGAAGGCACGTCTCAATGACACCAGCGCAGACAGCCAGACAGTCCGGCCAGCAGCAGGCCATTCTTTTTTGGTTGCTGGGGGGTCCGATCTTCACACGGGCAGACTAGCGAGGGATTTCTAATCCTAGAGAATGCCCCGGATCTCAGAGCAGCTATAAACAGCTGGGCCCTGGTGTTAGCACTCACTCTACAGAGCTGTGTCACAGAGTTAATTGTCAACATCAGCCACTAGGGGAGAGTACCTCTTTCTTGCCAGGGCTCTCACAGGCGACAGTAAGTCTGGAATAGAGTGGACAGTAGCATGTTGCTTCAATGTTTGTGTGTCTTCTCTCATCCATTTCCTCTATAAAAAATCCTTTGTTGGCCTAATTAAAATTAATAATGTAAAGGAGTATGCCCTATAAAACTGCAGATCTATACAGCTGCCTGTTACACACTCGGGCGCACACAACACACACTGAGTCATCGGAGACATCAAGGTAGTGACGTTCAGGATGATAATGGAGCTTTCGATGATGACAATCATGTTTATGGCTCTGAATGCAGTACAGCTCTTAGCTTAGTACGCAATGATGCCTACCAATCTACATTAACCACAACACATAGATCTGCATTATTCACTTACAACTCCTGTCACTTTATAATTAAAAGAAGACAAACACAACAACCAATTGCAGCTCGTTAGACATGGCAATTTAGAAAGAAGTCGAGGGCAAGAAAAAGTATTTTCTGATACAACTAAGAGGCTGTCAAGACAAGAAGACAACACAGCTGAATCATGAGCGCATGGCGGCTCTTTAAGCATCCTAAAGAGGGAAGACACATTTTTTAAAAAGGGACAATATGTAGTTTGGAGAAAAAATGTAATCTCAGAGTGTAAATATTCACAATATTAGTGAGGTTAAATCACAAACTCCAAAATATTTTTTTTTTCCAGAACTGAATAAACAAGCAAGAGAAAATAAATACATTTGTTTATTTCATTTGTTTAGGCATAAACATCAGTCAGGGAAGATCCTTCTCATCAAACACTAAACAGTGCACCTTCACCAACACTTATACAACACTACAACACTTAGTCTACTTCATTTTATTCACTGCAGACACATTAATATAAAAAGGAGGGACTGTTAAAGGGGGAGGGGGTACACTAACCGACTGAGAAGCCTTTAAAGAGACAAAATGATTATTACCTTCAACACATGTAAATAGAAAATGTAACATAAGTGATAGTGCCAAGCATAGATCCTTGCATACGAGGCTGTCATCCATCCATACACCTGTGCTGTGTGCTGATATCAGTGACTCTGAGCAATGTAGGGTAAGTGGGGGCTGGGTGAGTAGCCTCATTATGTTTCGGACTGATTGGCATATTCTGAAAGGCATCCACCAAATATTCCGTTCATCAAGCTGTCAGCTCATTAAGTTCATTAGTATTGTAAGATGAGACATATGGTCCATCAGTCACTGCAAGCTACCGTATGTTAGTCAAAGGCGGTGTGAAATAAACTGAGCTAGGGAAGTACTTCAGCTTCCAATAGAGGAGAAAAGGGTAAAGGTAAAATGCACAGATGGACAGTTTTCTTAAAGGAGTCCTTTTACGCTTTTTCTTGTTTTTTTCCTCTCTTTCAGTGTTTTATATATGTTATATATGTTCTTGTGCACCTAAAAGATCTTGAACAGGTCAAAGAAGCTCGTCTCTTCCAAACAAACCAATGCTCCTGAAGCGCCTCGTCAGTAGTCCCACCTTTAATTCCCTGACTTTGTGACATCACACTACGTTGCCACATCACACATTTGCATAATTTATTGCATTATTTATTTCCAATTCTAATTTAGCACAGCTGCTCTGTTGTTTTTAGCGGCTCAGGCATGTGTGAGCTGACTAATCAGAGGAGATTGTGTATCAAATAGACGGGAGCTAAAATAGAGCATTTCAGACAGAGGGGGAATACAGTGCTGCAGTACCGGACAGCGTGAGATAACTGAGAATTGAAGCATGTAAACCTATTCTAGTACTAACCCAAAATAAAGTTAGGAACCTGAACATGAGCATCATATGGCTGCATTCATAATACAGGCTTATTTTTGGTGTGGAAGTGTTTTCAACCATCATTAATTGTTGAATTTCATGCCAAGGTTGTCAGGTCAATACTGACGTTTTAGTTTGGTGATGCACAGCAACAGTGGTCTCCATGAAGTGTTTCAAAGCTATATAACAAGCATGCTAACAAGCATTTGATTGGAATTCCTCCCATTTGTCCTGGACATTGAAATCTTCCGGAAAAAGAAACTCTAATAGGGTGGATGCATTTTACACTTGAAGTATGAGCTGCTAACAGTTTGTTTGGCCTCCTGCTTGCTGTTGCTGGCTGTTGATCACTGGGAAAGCACACCGAAGATCTGCCTGGAAGCAAGGCTGGAGTCGTGAGGTATATTGGGGCAGATAGACTCTGCATGTAGTTGTTTTGCACCTCTGAAGTTGCAATGAGCTTAAGTTTCCTCTTACATAAGTGTAGTAAACACTTCCAGTCTCTCTCTCTCTCTCTCTCTCTAGTGACCATAATTGTATATTTGTGTGGTGACAGGTCAGCCCTACCAGTGTGAACTCAACACTTCTCACTTCATTACAGGTTTTCATCTTCTATTTGCGGGACTGACTCAGCAGGCTGAAGTTAGGTTAGGTTATTAAACGACTGTAAACAACCAAAAGTTCTGCCTCAGCAACACAATATTGAAGATCTTCCAATAGCTCACGTGTTTGTTAGACTGATGGACCACTAATTTGATTTAATTACTTCCTTAAAAAGCTGGGATATGCAAAATATGTAATGTGAACTGTGAGCAAAAAAAAGAGAAAGAAAAAAGAACACACACTGACAAAGTCACAAGTTAAAGTTGGGCAGGGGGGATCAATTGACTTTGAAAGCACCAGATGCACTTGAGGGAGGTGATCATAGGTGTGTGTCATTGCCTATGTCTTGGGTGTCACAACAGCAGACTCTCCAGGACTGAGCTGGAGCCAACCAGTCTGGCGAGGAAGGAATGTAGAGACAACAAGGGGCTGCTGCTGCTGCTGAGAGGACATTTCCTCCTGTCAAACTCAGCCGCTACAACCTGTACATGACATCCTGCATCAGACTGCACTAAACACCACAAAAGTACAACAAATTCAACTTTAAACTGAGCACAGATCACCCAGCAGAGGACACAGGGAAATTTACTTTCCAACTGTTGAGCTGAGCTTAAACAGTGATGCTGGTGGCAGACTACATGGTGCTGTTGGCTGTAGGGGGGCTAAAACCAGCCAGGATGGCATCATGTGATAATTATTAAACTAAATCATTTATTGACTTGAGCTAATTCATACTTTGAAGATCTGATCTGATCTGATCTGATATATATATATATATATATATATTTTTTTTTTTCATCATGTTAAGGTGACAGGTTTCTGTTAAAACAGTCAGACAGGCGTTAATGCAATAAAAACTATATAAATATGTTTATTATTGAGGTCGGAGTTATTGGTACTGTTTTAATCGATTGCATTAGACTGGAATGTGTTTCCAATATTTTGCCCCTCTCATGTTTGTAATAGTGTTATCTCAATACTGGAATTTCTAACTTTGACCCAACACCTTGAAAAATATTGATATTCGATACCATGTTCTATACCACAGGGACAAATTGACACAACCTTGGTGACAAATAACAGGGCTTTGTGTGCTGTGTGTCAAGCACAACAACATCTTAGTTCTTTCCTACCAGAGGAGGTGGGGCTACATGGCCTGCAGCAGTGCATGTGTCAAGTTGCTGTCGCAGAGAAGAGAAAGTGAAAAAGCGCAGCAGTTACTGGTGTATTGATACTGCAAAAAAAGAAAACTGAAACAGTTTCAAATATTAAGAATCCATATGTAAATGTAAACAAAACATTAGAAACACCACTCAGTTGAATGCAGTTCAGTTCAACACCTCTACAAATTAAAAGCTCAATAAATGAGACCTCTGTGACCGTGTAAATCAAAACTGAACATTATTGTCTTTGTGAAGGAATTCATGGCTGAGCTAATGATCCGATTTGACAGGTGTATCTAATAAATTGGCCACTGAGTGTACATTGATATAAATGCATGTTTTTATTAGAAGGATGCAAATTTTAAGCAATTTCTTTCATTATTAGTCAGCTGCCTTAACAATAGATTATCGGTTGATCATTAATTATAGAAGAAAAATGTTGGAATTTGTTTCTATTAGCACGATCAGTTACTTGAATAACAACGTAATCTTAATTTCTGCCATCAGTGTATGAATGTGTGTGAGAATGAGTTAATGTGACAAGTGTTGTAAAGCGCTCTGAGTGAACAGTAAACTGGAAAAGTGCTACAGAAATACAAATGTATTTCCTGGTTTTGATGTATTTGTGTTGGATCTATCCATCCATCCATCCAGTTTAATTGTTAATGGTGATTAATCGACTACAACGATAATCATCAACATCTCTACTCTGATTCATTGTGATACTCATTTCAGCCTCATCTCTCAGCCACGTAAATGTTTCCTCCAGATTAGATGCATCTGTATACCTTTGTAATGACTTATAATGGGAAAGAAAAAGAAAACCAGGGCGCCGTTTAGCTCAGTGGGTAGAGCAGGCATCCCATGCACTGAGGCTTTGTCCTCGCTGCAGCGGCCCCGGGTTCGAGTCCCGGCCTGGGGCCCTTTGCTGCGTGTCACTCCCCCTCTCTCTCTCAACCTGTTTCCTGTCATCTCTTCAGCTGTTCCGTTAATAAAAAAAAAGCCAAAGGCCAAAAAAATATACTTAAAAAACAGAAAAAGAAAACAAAAATGCTGTGCAGCTGTGATATCGCCTTCTAACAATCATGTCTAACTACTACTACTAGACCATTTTCCTTTAACAAAATTCAGCTGCCAAAAACCACATGAAGTGAGCCAGAGGGGGGCCTTCAAAAACACTGAATCACCAATTCCAGTCATAGTGTAATGGAGGGGGAAAAAACGGATGTAGAGGGGGGTAGAAGAAGAAAAAAAGAAATCGGCGTCTGATTGCCAAGGGGAGAGGGCATGTGCCAGTGTGCCATTCCTGTAATCATGTGGGTTAGCAGGGCTTTGATTATACAGACACACCCAGTGCTTCTGGAGCTCCGAGAGTGCTGGGCATGACTGTGCATTAAACTGCATCAAAAGCTATTGGGGGAGTGTTTGAAATCTCATGCACTATAATAATGAGGGGCCCTTCCAGAAAGTGCAAAACCTCTGTGGGGCACTGAACAATGTCTTGCTGGTGTGTAATCTGTCCTCACATGGCTTCTTGGCACAACAGGCCCCCTGAGAGAATCGGAGAACAAGAGCGCACCGATCAGGAGTTGCTTCTGCAGAGCTGCAACATGGGCCATTTATTTCCCCCGAAGTGCAGAGGAAATCATGACAGGGGAGGGGCCCAGAAGTCTCATTTTACATCTCAATATTTGCGAGGGTGAGAAGAAGTGCTGAGAGAGCCAAAACACACAGCAACACACTGGAACCACGTCAGATGGTATTAAAGACAAACATGTAGCTACAAAAACTGTATCAATTTCCACTGAACGCGACTTGGGTGGGGGTCTGCGGTGAACTCTGACCTTGCTGACAGCTGCCGGTACCTTGAACCAGATGTTCTGATATTAGGTTTGGGTCAAAGCAGAGGCACGGGGAGGAATGCGATGATGGATTGAAAGAGATTAAGAGCAACGTGAATTTGAAACCTTGAATCTTTGGGAGAATTTTAACAAGACTTGAGTGATGGGCATAAAGAGGAATCAGATCGATGACAGCGAGTGAGGCTAGGGAGAAAATCTGAGTGTAGAGAGAGCAAAGGGAAGATGAGGAAACAAAGGGAACAAAAATAGGTCATGGGCCTTTTTCACAGAGAAGGTTCACTGAGTCTATGACGTTGTGTTCAGTAGACCGTGGGTTTCACTGCTCAGAGACAGTATTACCATATACATCGCTGCTAAAGAACAGAACAATATTATATAAGTGCCTGTAATGTGCTCTCAGTTCTGTCCTCAAGCTCACTCTCTATCACTTGCCTACTACTACATGCCTACATTCAAACCTCCACAGCTACATGACGACTCTGTACACAAATATACGGCAATAAAATGACAAAAACACAAACTGTTGACGTAGTACACAGGGAGGTATGCGCCTGTCTACTCTAGAATCACTGCAAGGTAATGGCTCTAAAGTGCCGGAGTGCAATCCCCCTCCTCCCCATTTACTGAAAGCTGATCATGCTCATGAATCTTTAACACTGGCAGTCACTTCAGGATGTCGCAGGATAGGAAGGGGAGGGCTTTCTGTATAATAAGTACAGAATGCTCTGGCTGTCAGAGAGAAACACTCAACGGAGAGGAGAGCTCCAATCAACAAGGGGAAGAGAGACAAAATTGATTAACTGGTATAAATAAGCACCTCTCCACAACAATCTAGTCAACAATTCATCTGTGGCTGTGAGCGCTGCCTGAGAGGAGGATTCAGATGTCACTGAGGAAATTGCGTTATTGTATGAAGTTATGTATAGGGACATACTAAGCTGATCTGATCGGTGAATCAAGTCATTTTTAATGAATCAGTACTGATCAATACTGCCAGATATCCTTTGTTTAGTGTAAAACAGTGTGCTCTGGGTGTCTTAGCTAGTAAACTGTAGAGTTGCACAAACAACCAGCCAACAGTTTCAATGAAAGATGCTGATGCTCAAACAGTGCTTAGCTGCATTAAATACATACTTTTCACTTTCTTTTTGGCAATTATACTTTATTTATATTCAGTTTTTATCTGAAATTGCTGTAATACCTTTTATTGCTCTTTACATTCTGTTTTTATACCTTTTATTTCTTTCATGCCTTTTAATATTAATGTACTCACTTTCTATAGTGGAGCCTCCCAGACAAAGAATTTCACAAGAGTTCCTTTTTAAAACAGGAGCGAAAATAAACATCTCAAAGCTCTAAAAATTCTTGCAGTTGAACACATTTGCTTGTCTCCATTCTGTTTGTGACACTCAAATCTCAACAAACAACACTATAGAAAAATGAATTCATGTCAAAACTTTTAATGTAGGTCGATTTTAAGCTACATGCGTCAGCTGTATTATGTAGGAAAATATAAATATTGGACTGAGACTATGAGGACACACTCTGCATTAGATGACTCATATTGAGAGGAGGAGAAGAAAAAAAGTATTTTGCACATTTTCTAATACAGCAGGACATTACTGAAAAAAAGGTGCAGAGCAGCCAAACTCATGTCAGCTAATGCAAACTAATAGTTTGGGGATAAGTCCTCCCAGAAATGGTGTTGTAAGAGCTTCTGGCAATACAGTAATCCTAAAAGACACATTCTGGCCAACACCATCTGAACTGTAACCTGTAAAGTAACACAAAACCTCAGAGAAGAAATAGTGATTTCAGGACTAAAGCTTTGTTTCCACATAAGATGGATGAATACTGCAGACCAACGGGACTATTGGATGAAGCCCTCACTTTGACAGAACTGCTGGATCTGCCAGCTAATGGGTGCAAAGCAGAATATCAAGCAGGAAATGTGTGGAAATGAAAGAGAATTTAACAGACGTCCACCTCACAGTGTAATCGGAACAAGATACAAATGACAACACTGTTTAAGACTGAATTAGGATTTTTCAAGTCAAATCTATTTGTACATAAAAGATTGAAAATAAAAATAAGGTTTTCTCTTTTTGATGGTTGCATCATCTGTGCTATTGGTCATTTTGCCATATCACACAGGGGAATTGCGTAAAAAAAGGAGGGCTGGCTGTGACTATGCTCGATTCTCACCTTGGTTTCAGTCCAGAGAGTCCCTCAGGCCATTGCTGCAAGATGGCAATGCTAGGAAACCTTTAAGCATCATCCACTTCTCCCTGCTGGAAGAAATAACAGCAATAATGGGATGTACTGAACATAGTGTGAATCAGCACAACTCTCATTATACAGGTAGAGCAGTCTTGAAATAAGGGATGCTTTAAGATTGTGGCCATCATGTCTGTGCCATTTTTGTACTACAATAGTTACATGATGGCGAGTGAAGATATTATTCTATATTTACGGCTGCAAGTAAATGATTTTCATTATGGATTAAAGAGGCACTATGTACTCTGGAGAAGAAATTAAAACTCAGAATTTTAACATTAACAATATTAATGAGGCAATAAGACAAACTCTGAGATACTAATATTTTCCATGACTGAATGTCATGTCAACTGATGTTCTGTGAGGAAAATACGGTCCCCAGAACACTGTGTGAAGCTAGAAAAGTGGCAGGGTCTTTGTTTATTCAGTCATGAAAAAAAAGAGAGTTTGTACATTTTGTTTGTTTAGGGATAGAAAAATCAGTCAATGAAGATCTTTCTCTTCTGATTAAAATTTCTTCCCCAAAACTACATAGTGCACCTTTAATTTAATTATTTTCTTGATTAATCGGTCTATGAAATGTCAAAAAAATACAGGAAAATGCAGATTGTATATTAATATCATAAAATATTTCTTGTTATGTCTGAAACCGAAATTTATGATCAAATAATAGACAGAAAAGCTGAAACTCAAACTAATTGGCAATTTTGCATGAAAATCAATCAACTGACTGGTTCACCTTTTCAGGTCTATCCATTTTTTTTATGTTTGTTTATTTTACTTGTGTTGCTTTTATTCACTGTTGCAGCATGATAATTCTCCAAAAGAGGTCCCATTTTGAAAACAACACATCCCACAATGAAACCCCTCCTCACATACTGACCCTCAACGAAGGACAGGGATCCAAACAAGAGAAAGCCCTGAAATAACTAGGCAGAGAAGGGATACAAGGATGCTAGCTGTGTTGAGGCTGTCTCAACAGGCAAAAAGGGATTTATCCTCATGCTGTTAGTATTTCATCATTACACAAAACATAAAAATTACTTTAACCCCCTAGAGTGAAAACTGCATAAGATCTGCGAAGAAAAAATGAGAAAAACAAAGTATGCATATTGCAAATCATATGGCGGGTTCTCACAGCCAAGCCCCATTGAGTAAACTCATGACTCATGAGTTTCAACACACAGTTGAAAACAGCTAATTAGAAAGAAAACAGAAAATGCAGTACTTTTGCATTACAGGCAGGAGTATAATCAGTCAAGAGAATGCAAACCTCAAGTACATGCACCAAAATGTCAAAACCTTTTCAACCAGCTAAGCTAACTTTAGCGACTTCAACATTCACAGCCATTCAGTGAACTGTGCTTCAAACTCACAAGTCATCTTATCTAGCGCTAACTGTTTGCATTAACTTAGCATGGAGCTGCAAGTTAAGTGTCCACGGGCTCGTTTCATCTCCTCAGGGACCTCAAAGCCTATTACATCGTGGAACACAGTGTGCCTTTTTAATCATGGCACACAATTAATTAGACAGGAGAAAAGTTTCAATTTTAAATCATATTCCCATTTGGATAATTAGAAAATGCAACTGGTAACTCAAAAAGGGGACTCTGCCAGGCTATTTGGCTAGGCTTAAAAAAAGGCTCCCAATGAAAGGTTTGTGTGGAAGAGCTCGTCTTGTAGCCTGATGAAGGGAGAGCCAGCCAGCCTCCTCTTGGCTTGGGTGATTTCTCCCAAATACCTGCCAAGTGAGCCAGCTGAGGAATGCACTCACGTGATGTCATCTGCTGACATAACTGGAGAGTAAACCGATTCCCCTTTTGAACCCTGCACAAGTCCATAGCTAGAAGCCATGTGGAAAGGTGATATTCATCACTCTGAATTGCTGCTCACAACACACTCAAAACAGCTCAGATCTGTGCTGAGTGGGGGAGGGCAGCCAAATGTTCAGTTTAAACATGAAATCTCGACAAAAACTCCTCTTTTGCATCAGTATACGACTTCACATCAAGTATAATAAAAGTATAAATAGCTGATAAGTCTCAGACACAATAGTCAATCATCTTTTGAATGAAATTTCGTAACTCCGCATTTCTCAACTCCACCTTCCTCTTTTCCTTTTCCCTTTCCTGCATGGCTCTTAGTTCTCATCCTCTGGAGGAATTTCCTCTGAGCTTTAATGCTGTCACATGCTCAGTCTCAGTGCGGCCCTTGATCTGTGGACTGAGTGACAGAATAAGGCAGTGTGAAAACACTGTAATGAACTAGTTTAACAGTAACGGAGCAGCAACAATTCATCAATCAATTAATGTGTCAGCTATTCAGCTTATCACCAAATATTTTGATACTCAAATAATTGGTTGGAGTGATTCTTTAAGATTCTTTACTCAAAAGTCTCTGATTCCAGCTTAGTAAATGTGAATATTTTCTGGTTTCTTTCGACTCTTACAATGAAATGAGTTGTTAGTTGTAGCCCTAGTCAGGAGCACAACAGGAAGAAATGAACCACAACTACTGATGCAAAACAGAAATGTTTTGTTTTACAAGCTGTACTCAAGTGTCTGTGCTAAGGATCGACCGATAACCTGTATCTTATAATCAGCAGTTTTCCGATTATCGGAATCAGAGGTATTTTTCTACTGGTTGCTGATAAATCAAATTAATTAAAAAATAGCTACTTTGGCTTTGATGCAATTCCCTCTCTCTGTACGTAAACCTGCTCAAGTACAGTAAAAGTACAATTTTGAGGTACTTGCACTTAACTCATTATGTCCAATAGATTGTGTATCTGTTATCTACCAATTTAATTCATAATAATTAGGATTGGCCCTGAAAAAAAAATATATAAAAATATATGAATCCCTAATGTATATTCAGTTACATTGTTCACTTTATCTGAGTGCTATCCAGAACCTTGGTGTGGTAGCCTGCACCATCAATTAAAATACTTTTATATGAGAGTGTATTGCCCTGGGTGAGTCACTCAGTACTGACAATATTCACTGTCTTAGACTGCATCAAAGCACCTCTCTCACACATTACCAGCTGAGCCATGCCAACATTTCCTGTGATATTAGGGGTGGGGACCCGCTGGTGACATTAGTGGTGTGAGCCAAGACCAGTGGCGAGTCGCACCAGAAGTATGCATGCACATATGTCTGCATGCAAGTGTGCAAATCATCTAGACACTCTGGAGCAGACAGAGGACCTCCTCAGGAGAAAAGGGCTGTGCTCCTTCAGACCAGAGGAGCTTTCTATCCTTAGGGCTATTTAAGCTGGCACAAAAGTGTTGAGTGACACATGGTGTAACCTAAACAAAAACACATAACCCTGCCAAGACTGTAGCTGAGCTTTAGCTGAGACATTAATTGAGTTTTATGTTACCCTGAATACCGATAAGACAATCAATAAAGCTGCCTGTAAGTTAATGATGAGGCCTGTTTCAAACAATGAAAAACAAATATGAAAAGTGACGAAGATAGATGAAGCCAGGGAAATATACACACGCGACAGAAATACACCAAGACAATAAAGCTCACACCTTCTCCAAAACCCGACACCAGATCATGAGAGTATCTGATTTGCCCGATACACTCACAGTCCAACCATCTGTTGGTATTTAAAGGCAGGTCAAAGATCAGCAGGTTAATAGTTCATCCTCCCCTTAAACAGACTGCAGCCAATTAAACTACCATAACTGGTAGTACAGTTTAATTGCGCAGCATAAATCCTCACATTATCCTTATTGTTTGTGACAAACAAAATTATCCCAGTTTAATGAAAGTGAGACAAAACCATTAAAATGAACATGAATAAAACGAAAACAGATTTCCCCTCCAAGTTCATACAGCCTTGAACATGGTATACGACAACTGGCATTTCCTTTGACAGACGCAGATTGATCATGGGAGGTGAGCAGAAATGTTTACTAAAGCCAAGCCATGGGAGTAGTTGTAATCCATTCTTTCTTACAGAGTTGGCAACAGGCTCCTTCTGAGTGAAAAGCTTTGTCACTCCGGCTGGGCTAACAATGCTAATGAGCTGGCTAATCAGGTTCAGACAGGACAAAAGGGTAGATAGTTCATGTGCTAGAAATTGACCGTAATGGCCAGGTCACAGAGGGGCTAAACACCAATGGAGCCCCTACTGGGTGCCTTTTGAATGGCCCACTAATGGCCTGAATTCAATAAGAATCAAGGCTGATGTCGACCCTAATGAAAACACCTGGCCTTTCAGCTCTAGTCAACAAGATTTGGTCAAGGTCCTCTTCTTAACCAATAATCAATTGATTTTATTCCATTGGGGGGGGGCTGCTGAGGTGTGGTAAACCACACAATCAGATTATTTAGACAAACACAGATTTTGTCATATGTATACAGCACAGGGTGGCGGGAGTGTACATGTTTCGCCACAAATGGGGCTTGTGACAGCTTAAAGGTTGAGAAGTATTGTTTGATAAGCTCATAGCTTAGTTTCAACCCATGGACTGGCCATGAGACTTGGTGAAGTAGGAAAATCTTAAACCTCACTGCCTTGGCTACGTGTTGGGATGCCCCACAACAAGGCACTCGATATCCATTGATGTCAGTGCAGACGCTCAATCGCAAACATTACAGGAATGTGGTCGCACTGGGTTTCTCTAAGAAGATGTTTGACTGTAGAGCTGTAAAGCAAATCATAGCTGAAAAAGCCACCCATGGTAAGGAAGACCTTGAAAGATATAGAAGAGTTGGTTTGGGAAAAAAACTTTTCACAAAACTGTTTTACTGACGGGGGAAAAGAACACAATGTATTGCTCAAGTGAATAATTTTCATCAGAAAATTGCAGAAAAACTTGGAAGTGGAAAAGTCTGGAAAGTGAATGCATCATCATTGCTTTTCTGATTCACAAACAGTCAACAAATACAATATTGGATTTCTGAGCGCAAGATTTTCCCCCCACAAATCTGTCTAGCAAAAAATATCCCATCTATGGTTCAGGTAGGATGTATTCAAAAAGACAAAATCTAAGAACACATTTCTATTATTCAGCTCAACACTATATAAAAAATGGTGAAAGTACCCAGAGCATGGTGATATCCATCCTCAAACCACCAGCACTCCACAACACTTGCCACATTAACCCATTCACTCACACATTCGTACACTGATGTCAGAGGTTCTCCATAGAAGGTACCATCCTGCTCATCAGGAGCAGTTCAACGCCTCCTATCTAACGCGCCCCACAATATTTCTATGCTCAGCCATTCACTCACAACCAGATGTAACAGCCATTGGGAGCAATGTGGGATTCAGTATATTACCCAAGGATACTTCAACAAGCAGCCAGAAACATGAATCAAACCGGTGACCTTACGGTTAATGGAAGACCTACTCTACTTCCTGAGCTACAGCCACAGCGGACATTAATAAAGCAATTCACAAAAACAGAATCAAAAGATCAGAGTTCATACTATTTTTAGAGTAAGTAAAAGTCAGCTGTACTAAACAGTTTTCAATCCAAAAATGATTCAAACACAATCACCATTCACTATAAAAGTGCAAAGAGGAGGCTGTTTGAGATGCTCATAACAATATTACAGGGTAAGAAAATTCTAATATTGATATTTATTGGCTGATTACAATCTCTAGAAAAGAGTTTTCATATGGGCGCATATCTGACAACATACATTCCAATACAGATAAATCTGTGACAGGCCGACTGATATATTGGTCAGGCTCTTATTTACACTAATTTGACTGTAAATCCTGCAGTCTTGTTGACATCAGAGATCCTCAAATAAACCTCTTATTTAATAAAATCTGGCACTGAGCCTGCAGGTTTCAATGGGCCCCATCTGAAGCAGATGCACCAACGTGCCAGGTGCCCTTACATCTGTTGCTCAAATAGCAACAGCCAGCTTCTTCAGCTTGTGACCTCGGGGACAGTCAACAAATGTGTAAGCAACATAATGAGACTGATAAGACGTGCTGTAAAAAGGTGAGTCATAAAGACAGGAGAAAGTAAACGTGTGTGTGGCTGAAACCCTGAAGCCCTGGAAATGCAGAATTTCCCTGTGAAAAAGGGTGTGGGCAGAAAGAAAAATTTGTGTGCACAGCTGATTGTATCATGCTTTTAAGATGATTTGAAGCACGTCTCATGACTGCTCTGCATGTCAACTGTATATCTATCGTGCCTGTGTATGTGTGTGTGTGTGTGTGTCCACCATCTTTGATTGCCTGTCACACTTGTAAGGAATTAGTTCCTGTGGAGGCCTGAGGCGATACAGTGGAAGCAGACTCAGGATAAGGAGGTGCCTTGTTAGCGTGGAGGGGAGGGGAAGAGGAGATCAGCTGACACAACTATGTCACTTTATCAGCCAAAGACTTGAGACAGTGTGACAGGCCAATGCTCAGACTCACAGTGAATGCGCATACAGCATCTGAAGAAGCTAAAAAACCCAACTAAACAAAAAGAAGTAAAAATTTGAATCAGGTGGAGGAGGTTCATGTTTGCTCCGGTGAACCAACATGTGAGCAGGGTAATAATCTATGGAGCACGTTTAGGGGGATGCCTTTAAACCTAAGCATTACCTGATTAAGAGTGCTGCTGCTCTGACCGTAATGTAATTGGACCAGACAGAGCAAAGAGTAAAGTGAAGCAGCGTTCTCTCTCTCGCTTTCTTTCTGTCCTTCTCTCCGTTCACAGTCCCCTGCTGAAATACTAGGTGACAGCCAGGTCAGGTAGATCAACAACTATGGTTATTTAACCTTTACTTAGCTATTTAGCAAAGCAAGTCACTGACAAGAGTCACTAACATGAGCTAAAATTATGTTTGCTGTGAAATAAGTGATTATAGCAACACCCCTGTTTGAAGTAAATCTGTTGAGATGTCTCCAGTATAACATTTAGAAAACAGATGTAGCATTTGACAGCTCCTACCCTTGCTAATAAGACCCACTTTAATAATTACCAACAAGGTATTATACAAATAATCAAGTTCCTCCACTTCCAGTCATTATCCAATGACCACTGATGAAAACCTCTGGTCGTAATTTCAGACAGTGGTCTGAAACATACTGTTGATAACAATTTGAAAGAACAACAAAGTAATCATAGATTTAATCTATACTGGAATGGCCAATGTTTCTGAGTCTACAAGGTGCTTTTGCAATATTATTTTCCACAGGTGTTCATATCCTGCTAACAATAAAAATACAATTTCTCAGTCAAAACTAGTATGACTCATACACAAGTTCAGTGTGTGCTAAAGTGACTAAAAGTGTCCCAAGTACTTCCAAAACAAAGAATGAGTCAAAGAACTTCAACTATATGCAGACTTTTTAAAACAAAGATATTGTCTGTCAGCTGCTGTAGCAGGAACATCAGTGTAGCATCACAGCTCTGCCTCTCCAGTGTAATCTCCTATCCAATGAGTGCTTTTGTTTTGCTCTCCACTGCCAGATGAGATGGGAGGGTGTTCACATCTCCAGGTGCCAAAACCAAAAACCTCTGGAGTAAAAGGTATGAATGGTAGCACTTTAACACGAAAACAAACACGTGCGCACTGACATACTCCATGTGGTACAAATACAGGGAATTTGGCTGACCCATTAAGGATGGAATGTAATTAAATCATGCTGAATTTCAGTGCTTGCATACATGAATTCAAATGTAATCACTGATTGTTTTGTTAGCATTAATACACAAAATAATCCTTTAAAAAACATAAGGAATTGCCATTGTATCATTATTAGGCATTTGATTAATAAAAAGCTGGCACTTGTAGCAAAAGTGGTGGCGGTGTTGTCCTCAAAGCACCTCAATTACTAAAACATATGTAGTACATGTTCATTCATTATACTGGGGGACCAGTATAAGACCCACATTAAAAAGACAAAACTTATTTCATCTAATAATTAAAAATGTCCCATAAAAACTAGTTAACTTCAATAATACATCTATCTTACTTGCAGGTAATGTCTTGTTTTGTCTTCAGTCCACCCTGTGAAATGGTTTCAAAAACCAAAAGAAAAAGCCACACTGATGCATACAGGCGACATCTTCTTTCATTACAAATGACACAGCAGGTGTAGTACATTTCTCTTTGTCCTCGTTGAAATGTTAATGTGAGAAATATGCTGTGAGAGCGTTTGGACATTTTTTATCTCCACTCCAATTCTCAGTCTCGTATTGATCACTAATCACCACCGATACATTTGATCTTTTATAGTTATGAATACGTACTAGTTGATCATATGAAAACTGATACTTGTCTGATTACATCTCATATATTTGTGGAAATAATTAGTACACTCTGTTCTGTCATTGTACAACACTTAAAAAAGAGCTGATTCACATGCATGCCATGCACACCTACTCATATTGGTCGTTTCACTCACCATTTGTGGTTCGCTGTGGGAGTTAACGGGGCGTGATATGATGCTCGTGAACCTGTGCAACATTTTATTTTCCCAGCTATTAATAAAAGGAAAACAAGTACTTCAGCTCATGGCCCTGTGCTTAATTTAGTCATAACAACCTACAGCATACCTGAACTGTACAGTATAGGTGGAAACCACAGGTCAGCTAAGGAGATTCCCTACCCAGCTTAAAACTGTAAAGTTAAAGCAAGCAAAACCATATTATAGGTCACTGGAGGAACACTGCTGAGTCAGCAGAGAGAGACAGAGGGAGACAGAAGAGAGAGAGAATGAGAGAGAGAGGGAAAGAGAAATCATGCCGGTCAGAGTTTGACCCTCACAATGTGTACAGAAATGAAAAGCCTGAAACTGAATCCCTGCATTCCTCTGGCTTTATGACGAGCGAGTGAGAAATGCTGGTGCTCTGCACATGTCATTCTGTGCTACCTTAGCCCAGCCTACGATGGTGGTGAACGAGCGCCGTTTCCCTCTGCTCCACAATGTATAATAGGTTTTCTTGGGCCCGATTCACGCTGCATATTTTTGGACCACCCACCCGACCCCAGCAGGCAGCTTGCTCAATTCGAGTTCTCTCTCCCTCCCTCGGTGCCAAGGATTCCACCCTGGGCAGTGGGAAAGGTGCCAACCACATGCTAGCACCCAGTGCCACAAACACATTGTGGCGGAGGAGAGCGCAATACACTCACACAGATTGAGACTTCAAAGCACTGCCTAACCTTTACATACAAGTAGATCCTGTCGTGCATTAATTTAAAGAAAACCTTTATGATCTCCCTTCCTTGAGGGGCTGTTTTTATGACTTTCCATAAAGAACTTTAAAGGCTCCATGTTTAAATAAGTGCTTTATAAATAGCATATTTTATCACCACTATCAGATCAGTTATGACTGTGGAATAAGTGAAAGGAAACCCAGCTCCTTTAAGGTACTTACAATATAATCAAAGCATTATCAGTTACTAGATCTACTATATTGAACAGCTAAGCAATACCAGCCTCACAACAATAAAGGGGAAAAAACAGCTGCAGAAGCATTGTCACATAGTCATGTGACCTCTGTTGCCTCCTCTGTTCAAGCCAAAGCGGCTGAGGGCACCTTCTCGGTGATGAGCAGTAGACACCACAATATAATTTAGCTTGAGAGATCAATATGCACTTTGCAGTAGCTGACCTACATAAGTGGAGGAGTGTGGACGACTGTCGAAATCATTGGATTGCCTGCAAGCCTCAAGATCCTTGGAGCCCCCGGTGGTGTCTCCATGGGAGTAAGAGCATGAAGCAGCCTGCGGTGTTATGTTACAAATCTCAGATTTAAAAACATTACAGATTTAAATAACTGGTCATATCATTTTAACATGAACCGACTGCCACAGGGAATTACATGAGAAATGGTCGCAGAGAAGTCAAAGATATGTCAACAAAGTGTTGGTACAGCTTTTAAAAGAATAAAATTCAAGCACTTTTCAAGGTAACTAAAAGAAAGAAAAATCGCTCTTGAAGCCTTTATCAAATCACAATTCTTACTATAAAGTTTTACAGAATATTTTAAAACCCACAGCTTTGACTTTATATTTTCACTTTGGTTATTGTACCAGCTGTTCATATTCATATTAATGGTATGTTTTGATCAGGATTATTTAATGCTCCCTAATTTCAAAACCAGGAGACAAATAAATATGACAAGATTCTTTCATTTCAAATAATAAAATCTATTTTGTTTACATGAGTGATCATGCAGATAAAACAACAGATTGTGTTGAAAGCTAAGTATTTTTTAAGGAGGTTTTTCCAAATTCATAACTTTGAAAACCATAAAACTGCCCAGATCATCATTCGTACCCATATACTGAGAATCAGTCTTGTCGTGAGATGAGGTTTCTGCACAGAGCCCAAAGGACACTGAAGGACAAATCCCACCACAGCCATTCTGTTCATCCAGCTGCCGTCTCGCACAAGATACAGAACTATCCGCTGCCGTACGACCACACTATGGAGTAGCTCCTTTCCTCGGGCAGTGAGACTCCTTAATTCATCCTCAACACTCCACCATCTTGGGCAGCCTAAAGGGACTACAACTTGCATTTCATTGCACAACCCTGTGTTGGAGAGTGAACCTTGAATACATGACTGTTAAAATTACGCTTTTTACAAACTTGCAAGACGGAATAAAACCCTCTTAACAGTGCATGTGTTTGCAAACATAGAGCTTACTCAAAATGTTGCAGTACAGCCCTGTTGTTAACAAGACAGGACCTACTCTCAGCACAGATAGATGGCTCGGCTGATTTGAGGTCAGCTCAACAACACAATAACAACATGCCTGGAAGCAGAGAGAGAGTAAATACTCCCGCTCCTCCTCTTCCATGTCAAAGCCCTCTCAGCTTTCCATCAACCATTTCTGCCTCGCTTTAGTCACCCACCCCTCAACATCCCGCCACCCTCCTCCCTCCACTGTAAAAACCTGGCCATTTCCCCACTGCTCATCCCTCACGCCCACCCAGGACCTGTCACACTGCTGTTTCCATGACAACACAAACGCAGAGACAGCAGGGTGAGATGCCCAGTGAGACAAGGCAAACAGATACCGTGGGGGAGCGGTGCATCATGTCAAGAATACTCTGTGAACCTTATGCAGCATCTGATGGACAGATAACACAATGTGGTCCGGTCTGTTACAGCTAAACTTGACTGAAAGCCGCATGGTTTCTTGTGTGTTTGTTTGTCTTGTCTTATTGTGCAGCCAAGTCAATCTTCCAGTTTGGTCCAAATCATTTATCTTTTTTTCTTCCAAATGTAAACCTTGTTATTCAAGTGATTTTGACACTGGTGTGGTCAGAGAAGTCCTTCTAGTTTCTCCTGGCATCAGGCCTTTGAATGAAAAGATGCCGATTTGAGAAAGGGCAGTAATGTCCCGCAAATTCCTGCCAGTCTCTCACTACTGGAAGCTGTCATTTGACACTGCTTTTAAAAAAGGAGCCTGGCCAAGAGTACACATTAAAGAGCCTGTGTGAGATGGAGGGGTATGGTGTTGTTCAGAAGCTGTCCGTACTAAGGGGCAGAGACAGGGATGTCATTTTCCAGCCCGGGTCAAATGAGTCAACTTAATGTTATTAGCAAAGAGAAGTGTGTTGAAATGAGGAACAGTGTAGTCAAGTAGTAAAATGTGATATTTTTAAAGGGGACTAATATCCTACTTTAAACAGTGTTTCTTAGATTACATAGATGTCACACATTCATCATCATAAGCTTTGACATAATACGGCAAGATTTCACCAACCGGCACTTCTCAGAGGGAGAGTTGAATTGTAAATTAGTATTTTGATTTGAATATTCAAATAAAGAAGGGCAGTAACAACTTTGGGGGCACAACTAATTATTATTACAACCAACAGTGCAAACGGGAAACTGACAAATATTAAAAATTGCAAGCTGCAACAAGAAAAGTTTCAGATTTGTGATTAATCACCCATCAAAGTTATTGCCAATTAATTTTCGACTGATAGAATATTTGATTAACTGACTAATCATTCAAGATTTAATCAAGTTTAAAAGTTTAGAGGTGAATTTTGAAGATGTGCTCTAAATTCTTCTATGACTTGGTTACAGGCCTAAAATAAATACAATTATTAAGATATGCTCAATGCCCCTTAATAGGAACAACTGGCTACATCTACGTGGGGACCTTGTGTGATTTAGGTATTCACCCCAACATGTGTGTGTTATGCTGTGCATTCAATTGGGATATGCAAAATCAGCATTTCACTTAAGGACATAAACTTATGAATTTTCCCACAGATACCACTGACGCAGCTAGAAGGAACTCCAGATTTGGGCCTCAAAATTCAATCAGTCCATTTTGATCAAGTATAATGTTCACAACAGCCTCCCCCCCGCCAAAAAGGAAATTAAAAGGAAATGTATATAAATTCAAATTAAATTCAGAGATGCCAGCTCACAGACAACCTCAGCAATTATTATACGTTTTCGGAAGGCTTCATTATAGGGTTCAAGACAATTAAAACTATTACATTTGTGAGTTTTTTTTATTGATTTAACCCATTTTATATGGTTAATAGGCAAATGCTGAATATGTTTTTACAGTGTAATTAGTCTTGCCTATTAATATCTTAAAACGAAGGCAAAATGTGTTTGTTTTTGAAGCTATCGTATAACACATATGACAAATCTGTTCAAATTACAAAGCATATTTATGGCCTCAATACAAATGTGTAATGTGATTTTAAGTTATATTTGGGCTTCTGTACAAATAACTCATTACTGGAGGTTTATATTAGACCAGTAGTGACAGACAATGATCCAGGAACTGGCAGCATTTGCTACAGACCAAGGGTTAAACGATTACCATATCACTTAGGTGGTGATGCAACAAAGCAACCGATCACAGGGCAAAAGTCCTGTGATTGCAGAAGAGAGATCTGACTCCAATTAGGAGCATGCATTGAACAGGGGACAGGCAGCCAAAAAGAGCCACAGAGAAACACAGATTGATGGGTTTTAGTGAAGGAAATTACAGAGCTTACTAGAGCCCAGACTGAGGGAAGGCAAGAGGGCGAGGGACAGTTGTAGAGATTGTTTCCCAATCATATGACAAGCTGGGCATTACTGTCACACACCTGTCGCTATAGCTGTAGTTTGCAGTGTGTTCAGGCAGTCTTCTAGGTAACACCCATTATACGTACTGTGCCAAGGCAGTGTGAGAAAACCTCTAGTCAGTTATCCTTGTGTAAACATCCACATAGCAGCATACCCGCTTGCATGAATTCCTGGACTGTCATCATTCCAACACTGTCATGCTTTGGCGCTGTGAAGTTGAAATTACATGAACCTAAAGCCAATGTTGTGTTAATGTTAATACAAATGTGCATGCCTTGACCTTAAAACGATGCAAAGAAGCGATACAAAGTACTGTTGAAATGCAGCGCATCTGTATGCGACTGCCTGCATTTTCCTGTCACATGCATGTTCCATGTCCTCACCTAACACACCCTGTAAGTTAAAATCCTGTCAGTGGAGGAGGATAATTTACTGCTTGTCCTGCCTTTCAAGGACAAACTGATCAGACACTATCCACAAAAATAAATAGTCAGAGATATTTGTTTCATTGCAAATCAAAAAGTCAATAACTTCAGGCACCGTGCCTTCAAGATATAATGTGACTCAAGAGGGCAGGATGAGATTTGTTTTTAAAATGGTTAACAGACAACACTTTAAACTCGTCTATTCATGCAACCTCTTGGAGGGCTCACTTTGCATATATGACTACGGGCAGATCTGACCTGAGATCTATCACATCTGCACAGAAGCCCCTGGAGTTGCAGCTGGACAACAAGTCACGTCACATCTGCTAACAGTGATGTGACCCGCGTACAGTGCACCATCAGGTGGGCAGAGTGATGCAACAGAAGCTGCTCAACTGGTTCCACGGGATGCGTTCCTCCAGCATTACCGAGAGCAGCGTTGACAGTCATCGAAATGGCACAAGCTGTCTGCCTGTATAGTCCCGAATCAGTCAAGCAGGAGAGCCCTTAAAAGGAGTGCAGTGTGCTCCTCCACACAGGCACAACAGAGCAACACACAAGCAGCATCCCCCCACATACTGCATGGGTGCCTTAAGCCTGCATTATCAGGGAGCAATCTTAACGTGATCGATTTGAAAGTTGTGCCTCTATTTACATGCCCGCAAAGAAGCTAACGTGAGGCGCTACTGATTGTGTTTTTAAATGTGTTGTATTGAAAAAGCGATGCCACAACAAACTGCAAAAAAACACTGTGCTGGCCTTTTCCAATCTTGGAGCCACAGTCTGAACTCCTGGTGTGGAGCTGAGTCAACTTTTTGAATATATACGTTTTTTTTTTGTTTTTTTGTTTTTTTAAATGTAAATCTAACTTACTGCTTCTGTTAGGTACTCACATCATAGCTCGGCTGCTAACTAGCATACGAGTGGAGCACCTCGACAATGCATAGGAACTCCAGGCAAACACAAGAGAAACATTAGTTCAGCAAAAAAAGAAAAAGAAAAAAGAGTGGTCCCAGCACCCTGAACAAACACACAAATTGTGTCAACTTACCTAACGTAGCGAATATTGCGGAGCCATGGCTAACACCACAACAAACACGGTTTACTGCCCGCTCAAACACATGCTGGTGAGAAGTGTCCTGACTCACTCGTATATTCTGACAACGACGTTAAAGCCAGACTAGCCCCGCAGCTAGCATGCTAACTACGTTCCTGCTGGAACTGGCGAACTTAGTCCGGTGTTGTGTGCACGGTCACCCGCTCACTCAGCACAAAAAACAATGACATATGAAAGTATTGTGCACGCTATGGCGTATCCTACGCCAAATGTACATGTCGCCACACCGCCAATTAATGAAAAACAAGGCTGACAAACATTGCAATAACTCGCTTTGCAAGCCCGCTGTCTCAGCCGTCTAATTGAGTTTGCTGCAGAAAACACTACTGACACAGGCAGTGGGGCTTAGCCAACAAGCTAACGGCTTGCTAATAAGCTAACGCCGAAGCGAGAGCCTGTGCCAGACAGACACACAACCGAGATTGAGGACCTCGCATTGGATCGCGGATTTCACAACGAAAACGCCGCGTCCCGTCTCGACAAGGAGCACCGACACGCGTGGTTACTTACGATTGAATACTTTCTTCTGTGTCCTCGCTGTTAAATTCCGTTTATCAGACGCGGCTCTGACCTTCGTGGTAGTGAAACAACATTTCTGCTGGCTAACTGTGCCGCCATGTTACTCCTGCTGTGCAAACCAATGCTGAGTGTTTATCTGGCTGGTAGCTGCTATCCTCCCCCACACCAAACCACATCACGGGGCTCCGGCAGTATCAACTCACTTACCGCCGGGGTCCGCGAGCAGCACCACGGAGATTTACCTGTCAGGATGACACGGCACTTGCCATAAGATTGAATAAAATTATTTTTTTTACTTAACGTTGCATTTAACGAGACAGCCGTTACCAGTTAGTTGAAACGCCGCCGCGTCACGACTGTCAGTTATGTTTAAACGTATGTTATGACCCGTGGTGGGCAAACTACTGCACGACCCCCCTCATAACCCAATTTAGGTCTCAATACTGAGGGGAAAAAAGTGTTTTAAATGTAAAAGCAACACAGCTTCACCTGTGGGAACACACTACGAGATGTGTGTGCACATGTAAGGTCATAAAGATTTATATGAACCCATAAAAGTGCCGCAAATGTATAAGTGTGGTGAGAGGAAGGTTGTTTGTGTCTCCCTCCATTCATATATCCGGTCATTTTTTTATGGCAGGACCTGCTTTTAACACTTGACGAGTCGTGAGAGAGATGTGCAATATATCTGGGCAAGATTTTTTTTTTTCTTCCAACCAGCTCCATTGTCATTGTCATTTCATCTGCTGTTTTTTTAAACAAATGAGCCAAATCGATTACACCACAAACAGAAAGCCGCCACTGCAGGCGTCAGAGGTGTCACAAATGAGGGTGTCCTACTTCTGTAGCTACCTTGATTTACTGTGTGGTCAACTATCCACGGATCACACGAGCCAGCAGGCGTTGACTTCACATTAAAAACTTGTGAAACAGCGTCACCAAGAGGCGGGCAGAGGAAGCGTCCGCAGGGTGAGAGCCACATCAAACTCCATGTGGGCTCATGCGACCATTTGTTCAGGGGATTCTCGCAGTTGCTCCTGTTTGACAGTGGTATGATTGTGTTTGTGCACCTGAGGACAGGATATGTTCAGTATTTAAAACAATTCTTGTCCTGGCTTATTTAATATATGTGCCAGGGCGCTACATTCAAATCAGGGCCAAAGCTACCGATGACAGCACTGAGGTTCTGTAATCTGTATTTTTTGAGAAAACAAAAAAAGAGAAAAACCCAGATAATATCAATATTTTCAGACCCAAGATATTTATTTTGAGAGTGTTAAGAGGTAGGTTAGGGGGGATGTGTGACTTCTGTACTTCTAAAATTCTGGCTACGGCGCTGCTTCTAGGCAAGGTGGCTGCCAGAGAATCAGCAGCACTTGTCAATGTAGTTTTTAAACATGCTTCTTGCTTCATGCCAGGGCCCCCAGGAAAATGTCCACTAAATTCTACAAGCCTGGACTTCTTTGCAGCAAAGGCATCTATTGTGTCATTAAATGACACCTGCCTAGACACCTTGCGGTTTATGCTCATCAGTGCAAGTCCATTTAAACCCTCCTGAGACATGGTAGATCTCAGGTATGTTTGGATGAGCTTCAATTTGGAGAAGCTCCTCTCTGCAGCAGCAACTGTCACTGCAAGCAAATCAAACACACATGCAAATATAGATAGTAATCCTTCAGTAAGGTCACAGTGATTTACAAATAACAGCACATCAGGCAATAAACACATCTGAAGCATACATTATGAATAACCAGAGTATTGTTCAGTAATGTGACTGCAGCTGTAACATGCAATTACATAACTCACCTGCTTCAAGCTGACTTTCAGAGATGGGTGGTGTGGTTGATTTGGTAGCGCTGCTACTGCATGACGTCTGACTTGTAGCTGTATTCAAACATCATTCAAAAATCCATACTGTTCAGTTTGTTGTGTCATTCTACTTCATTTAATAAATTAATATGGTTTGATACCAAGTAGATACTGTACAA
>OMLP01012745.1:0-13875 GCA_900302685.1 Spondyliosoma cantharus
GTCGATGACGTGCACTGTTGTGCGACCCACAGCCGGGGAGTTTTAAAACCAGGAAACAGCTGGTCACAGCAGTCAGTTCATCACTTCATCCGCGGACGTCAAGATGAGCAACTGGAAAGCTGCTGAGATCCAGGAGATGCTAGCGTCTCCTCGGTCTCTGTAGCTGCTTGGTTGTGTCCGCATGTTGTTGTAGCGGCAAGCTACGAACGGTCACTACTTTCAAATTAAAAGCCCCCCGCTAAGAACCCAGTTCTAAACTCCAGTGGGGTGCAATGTAAAGCTCTTATTTTGAAGACAAATTCGTTGTCACTGGTCACTGCCCAACTTCATGCTTCACGTCACGTCACGTGTTTACACCTACCCCAGTGGCGGCCAAGTGGCGGCTTTTGGAAAAGGAGGAATATTACACCTCCCTTTTAGAAAGACAAGGAGGCAGATTGCCACCTTTACCTTGCAGCAAATGTGCCGCCTTTTCTATCTAAAAGGGGCTATTGACTGCATGTCAAAGCTTCAGACGTTTGAAGGCAATTCTCATTGAAGCTTCAAAACTTCAAAAATGATATTCAGGACCGCCCAACATGTCTGAATGTCTGTTCCAAATTTCATGGCAATCCTTTCCATAGTTGTTGGGTTGTATTAGTCTGGACTAAAGCTGTGGACCCATCAACTGACTGACATCATTCCATAGAGCCACGCAGCTGGCATGGCTTTAAAATAGAAAATGATAGAAAATGACATCAAACCTTGTAATGAGTGCTCTGTAAGGTTTATTATATTGGATAAACGAAGAACTCAAACATGATTGAGGTCATTTTCAATCCGTAGTTTGGTTTTAGAGACGAACAAGAATTCCTACCGGCAGGCGAAAAAACTCACGGTGTACAGGATCTCTTTTTGTTGCTTTGATGCCTCGTTCTTTCTGTACTTGAAATCTGAATGTCATCTCCGCTGCGTTGGACTCCCAGAGCTCTGTTGACAGGTACACGTTCCTCATCAGACTCCCGGCACTTCGCTCTCTCGGCTCGTTCCACCTCTTTAATAGGTGTCGGAACAGCTTTTTGGTCTGACAGAAACCACCTTGTGTACAAAAAGGCCTCTTAGTTCACCTCAAATCTTGCACGTGTTAAAATATATCTTGAAGGTGAAAAAAAGCTCAAATTGGACATCGAGCATTTTAGTCTCTTTTGGGAATTGTACAGAAAAGCGTAATATCTTTAGCCTAAAGCCTAAACTCAAAAACCTTCACGAATGCAGCTTCACTAGGAGAAGTAGTGATTTTCATTAGGAAGGTGGGTGGAGTCACATCAATTTATCAACCCCCTCCTATGTACAATGTACCCTTTTCATGACCCCCTCTCAGTCGAAAGGTGAAGGGTAAGAAAGATACAATCTGTATAGTGAGAAGAAAAAGTGGGAGCAAATGAAGGTAGCCGCTGTGATGGAGTACATGTTGCGATGGTTCTCCAGCAGACCCCACCCAGTCAGTCGCTAGTATGTAAAGGAAAGGGAGCCTGGAGGACGTGAGTGGGTAAGGAAACCGTGATGGATACATCCTGTAGTGCAGACGCACTTTAAAATGCGTCCTTTAAGCTTGAGTGTGCATTATGTATTAACAAGCCCACTCTGCCTTCATCTGCTCTGCAGAGAGAGAGAGAAACCTGACCAGAGAGGGAAGAGTCAGGGGGAGATATAAGAGGAGTGGGGGATGTGGTACAGAGAGACGGAGGAAGCAAAAAGCATGCAGGTCAAATCACCACTCAGGCAATCATACAGATACATGCAAACAGAAGATATAGAGTATGTACCTCCTACTATGTGCACACACACGGTTTACCACTCGCTGCCATAATTTGCAGATCCATGGAGCCAGACAGCCATGTAGTGGCAATAAAGTCTGGGTAGAGTGTAGGTGGAAGAAAAAAATGTAAAAAAAAAAATCCTTTTAGATGTGGGTAAAAAAGGAGGGCAGCAATATGCAGTATGTGTGTGTCAATACGGACTGTCCCTCGTGCATCATAGTGGCACATTTGCACATTTTTAGCACAAACTCTGCTATTTCATCAGCATGCTAAAATATTAGAGCAGAGCTGTCTTCGGAAGATAGCATGCTAACCAGCTAGCCCTGGCCCGTCCTGTCTCGTAATACCACTTTGTGCCACAAGAGGCAATAGTCGGATAGTGTAGCGGTCCATAGATTCAGCCAGGAGATTAGCTCTTTTAGCTTTTAGTGTAATAAATTAACAAGATAAACTTACAAAAACCTCTGGGAGATAAAGTTACATCCGTTTTCTTTACCAAACACAAAAACACAGCTTTCTCTGAATTCATGTTTCTCTCTGTTATCGAACTAAGCAGAGCTTCATTGTTGCCTCATCCTTAAACGCACTTCATTTAAACTCAATATAAATAAAACGCACGGAAACAGTAAGGATCGCTATCAAAGAGCAGCAATTCTACATTGTCTTCTGGATTCAGTTCAGTTGTTTGGAGGTACAAGTTAAAATGACATAGCCTGAAGGAAAACGCTTATCCACTTTCATGCTGAGAGAAAAATAGCTCAGCGTAGGACTGGAAACAGGGAAAATGACCAGGTTAGCTGTGCCGGGGAACATCTGAATCTAATCTAAAGATCACAAATGAACGCGATCCTCAAACCTACATGCCGTTCGTTTAATCTGTATACGTGGGACTATTTCTGAGCCCTATCTGTGTTTCATATATATTCGATGCTGCAGCCAGCTGATTGGCTTTCAGGGCATCATGAGCTTCTATATGAATCCAAAAATGTAAAGATCGAGCTGTTCTTCATTTTGAGAGAACAGTTGTCGGTTGCCGCTGTGTGACTTTTTCATACTTCTATCTGACGTGTGTCTGTGTGTGTGTTTGTTTCCACGTATTAGCAATTGTATCTACTCCCTGTGTGCATTTAACTGTTTGAGCAGCAGTCAGCTCTCCCAGCCAGTCTTCATCCATCACTCCGGCTTAATTTAATCAGGACCCGTGTCTCAATAAGGACTGGGCTGGCTGGTCACCGCGCCACCGGCAAAGACGCCAGACATGAGGAAGAGACAGAAAGCAAAAGGGAAGGGGAGAGAGAAGGAGAGAACGTAGGGCCAACAAAAAGTGGAAGACAAAGTGAGATTAAAAAAGGGCTGGAGAAAAGCAGATGCTGCAATTTAATGTCTGTGTTGTGTGATGGGGGACAGACAGGCCGTGTGTCTGACCATGCGTTTGTGTTGCAGCTCTGCCTCGGAGGACTTGGGCTGCAGGCGTGGAGACTTCAGCAGGAAACACTATGGTTCGGTCGAGCTGGTGAGTCCCATCCACAGCGCACTCATCTCTTTGTGCGACTGTCTCCTCATCCTCTTTCTCCTGCACCTCCTCATTGATTCTTCTCCTCATCATCTCCCCTCCCTCTCTGCCTCTCCCTGTTATTACCTTCCCCTCTTTTCTGTTGGCATGGATGGACAACAGAGGGGGACTGATGAGTCATGACGTACTGGGTGTGGTCCAGCGATGCGCTTTGCCAGCGTGGATCACAGTGGGTTCTCCACTCACAGTGATGCAGGACTCTGCCGCCTCCCAAGTTCATTTGTTTTGTTTTGACGCTGCCGGTGTAAAGCTGCAGCGCAGTGTGTGTCTTTGTGGTTGATTAGGAAGCTGTTGAGTCATTGTTGCTTCGGGGAGGGAGTGTGTGTATGTGTGTGTGCGAGAGTGCGTCCCTCCTCTGCTGAGCTGAGCCTGTACATCCTGATAGCCCAAAGGGACAGGAAGTCCAAGGGTTTTACACTGCGATCGTACTTCCTACCAGGGACATATTGTGGGTTTGTCCACGAGTGCTGTGCACCACGTGTGCAACTGATTAGTGTTGAGGAGAAACCACATGCTGCCTATCAGGGCGACCAGACTGACACGACGCACAATGCTGCTGCGTGGGGGTGTGCATGTGAGAGAAAAGAGAGGGAGCGGAATCCAAACACTGTGGTGAGTGTGAGCTAGGATGAGGTCATTGATAGCCTCGATGTACAAAGTCTGCCCGTCACACAGCGGCGTGTGAAGATCTCGTCAGAGGTGTCCTCTCATCTTCATCACCTCCGCTGCATTTCGTGTTAGATTTTTTTCTGGTGCACAAACTTTTTTTGAGTGATCCATTTAGACGGATTAATACTGGATATTAAAGGATAAATTCAGCCATAAATTAATTCATTATCTACTCACCCTCATGCTGATGGAAAGTTGGGTGAAGTTTCTGGAGGCTCACAGCAAAACATTGATGCTGTATTCTGTCTGTACATCAGCTGAAGTAGATGGGGACTTGTTTGAACACAAAATGGCTCCTTATAGTAATCCAAGTCCCCAAAATGCCCAGCAATACCAAAGTGATTTTAAAAGACGTTATTTACGCGCTTTTTAAGGCCAAAATCGTCACTGTAGCTGCTAAGCTAAAAGTGTTAGCGTGCATCATGAACAAAGACAGGTGTAGCGTGATCTTTGCGCCACAAAACCTTGTTCGGAGGTGGTTGGGGTGGTTGGATAGTGTGTGACTTGCTGCCCTTTTTTGCCTGCCCTTTTCCCTTTTTCCCTTTACCAATATATTTTGAAGCTGAACTCCACCAAAACCTTAACCATAGGGGTGTTAGGTCCGAAAACAAACATGAGTCATTTTTGCGACGTTCATTTCTTTGTAGCCAATCAGAAAGCACTTTCAGTTAAAGATATAATTCAACACTTTGGGAAATTCCCTGATTCACCTTTGAGAGTTGGATGAGGAGATTGAGTCTACTCTCATATGTGTACGGTAAATTTGCAGGAAGTTGCAAACAGTTGGCTTATAACCAGCAAGCCTGCATGACTAACACGCCATCTTATTTGTTTTTTTTTCATACAAAAACAGGAATGCACAAAAAAGGAAGTTGTGATTTAAGGGTAGTTACATGCTTGGAACTCTTTCTCTAGCTTTACGATATGCTAAGCTAATGGCATGCCAACTCTGGCTTCATAATTTAGCGTGATGACAGTGCTAGCTATCTTTTCCGTTAACTTTCGGCGAGAGAGAGAGGATGCAAGTGAGATCCCCAAACGATTACTTGAAGAATTTTGATCAAACCAACTGTTTAGGTCGAGGACTTTCATACTTAACACTTTGTTATTCATTTATGGGGACATGTTGCACCAATTTTAAGGTGCTGTGACCAAAATGGGTGTTGCCAAAATGTGAAACTAACATTCTGTAAAATGGCCTTTCACTGTTTAAATCTACAGAACAGAACCACGAACACCTTCTTATACAAGCTCTTACTTTGCCTTTGAGGGTACTTAAAGCGCACCAGTGCATCCTCCTTGGTGTTAGATAGTTTGTCTTTGGGCCAAATTAGAAGTGTTAAGGGATGACTTAGTAAATGTAAGTGTGTTACCCAAGCGGCTTGATAAAATCCTGAAAAAATAATCCTTTTCAGTATGAGTTTGTTTTTAAAACAGAACAGTTCCTGAAGAGATAAGAGGCTGTGCTGTATGTTTGATAGAAGAGTAAGTGGATAATGGAAAATGAATGGCAGGAGCTGATAAACCCAGGTTGATCAGGTACAGAAACAACCTCAGGGAGGATAAGCGCATGATGCCAAGCTCACATTTTGGCAATTATCTTTGGTCCTTGACTCTGCAGTGAAATTAAGTCTTTTGTTTTTCTGTGGGAAAAGAAATAAATTGCTTGTGCGAACATACAAGGGGAAAGTGTTTTTGTTGACCGCGGAGCTCACACTGTTTAAGGCTGTATGTCTCCAGGGGAGGCTTGAGCAAAGGTCGGGAAAGAGTCAGCGGAAATTCAGGTCCTGATGCCTTTTAGCCAGCAAACGGCTCCTCGTGTTGACGCAGTATTGAATCTGGTGGTCTGCGTCCGTCCAATGTAAAGTAGGCAAGATGTTTGCACCTTACACGCCCATGTAGAACACAGAAGCCATCAAAATAGGAAGGTGTGACTTCACAGCATGTTTACTGCATGTTTAAAAAAGTGTTATGGCTGATATAGAATACCGGGCAGGGTATAACTATTTCTTTAAAACGACTGCATAGGTACTTAATGTATCAAAGCTCTTACAAGTCTTTATTGTCCTTTATCTGATTTCTTGTGATTTCCTTTGGTTTTATCAGCATTAATTCAGAATCAGACTTTGTGATAGAAAACCCAACCCTTACCTCTCTGCTGAACCAAATACACTTTCCTCTACAGTTTAAGACTGCTCTAACCTGTTGACAAAGTGCCTATTCTGAATTAAACCAACTCCTCTCAGCCGCCCAGATGAATCATAGACTGAGTGCCATAGCCGGGATTTTATTTAAAATTATTGAATCATTCACTTTTTTCCCTCTCATTTTCCAAAATGAAATTAACTGTCCTACTGGTCTAATGTTGCGAATCCTTCTCCATACTACTAGAATCTCATTCTGGTTGAGAAATACTATCTCCTTTCATTATATTTTAATTTCATTTCATACTTTATGCCTGAAATTTGAAAAGCTTAAACTGGCAATCGACAAGCTTTCTGCTTCAACGTAGCATTATAAAGTAAATGCTGAGAATATAACTTGGAAATGCCAGCGGGGAATAGTTGTCTGTTGCCCCCTTAAGACATTTAATTAAACTGACCATCAAAAACAGCCATCAGAGTCCCCCAAATTTTAATGTATGTAAAGGAAAGACAAATTCCCTGAAATAACAAAAGACATGCTTCACACGTAACAGTGGGACTAAGGTCTTTATATTTACAATCAATCACTTTCCATTTTCTCCCAAAGCAAGCAAGAGTCTCTGTCTAATGTTACACTAATGTCACTTTTACACCGATGTATATAATAGCCAAGTTTATATCTGCAAAATATTGCATCTTCTACATTAAAAAGTCCTAGAGTTTATTGTGACACCTGTTGGCTCTGCAACATGTTCCTGCATGATTTATCCAAACATCCTTACATTTCCTTTTTGCTTTTGTCTCAGAATGATTTGACTCTTCATTTATCTCCACAGTAACGTGGTGAACAGAGAATTAAACATGCATTTGACCTCTTTAAAACCCTCGTAATGTCTTCTTGATTGCCATACACCTTTTGTCCTCTGGTCTGGTTTGACTTTTATTTAAAGCATATAGTATAAATTGTCAATCAATTATGTGTCACACTTTTAGTATTACTTCAGGCCAACCCACTACCACAAATTTTTCCCTTCGTTTTGGAGTTTTTGCAAAAAAGTATACCCTGTTTTTCATTTTTTTTTTGTTGTGTCGTAACCATTGCTTGACCCCACACATCATACAGCGGAGGACAACAGAAGTTATTAAATCCAATAAAACACCCATAATTCAATCAAACTGCTTCAAATGTATTTTAATCACAAAGAGCATAGTATCGAACAGCCCTCATTATTGACTGAATGACCCCCAGGACAACACAGGGGTTAAGTAATATTCCATCACACTTTTCATTAAAAAAAAAAGTGTTTTGGTCAGGTTGACTTAAAAAGTATCTCTTGTTGTACCTATAAAGTACATTTACAGTGACCACAGTAAACTCCTCATTATTACATTTACAAATCACTTCGCCCGTTTGTCTTGTATCTTTTCTTCAGCGTGAGCTTGACGCCGATATCTTCCATCTTCAAACGTCTCAACACAAGTGGGAGATAGTGATTCAAAGCAGGGTCTCCCTAATAAGAGCGAGCAGCATAAGCAGAGCCGTGACTCATCCTCAGTGTTTGTTTTATTTTTGGCATCACTGAAGCGGCGGCGGCGGCGGCAGCAGTGGCCAACAGAGCCTCCACAGACAGACACCGCTGTAGCAATATGATTCACCCCAGTCCGCACACAGACACAGCAAGTGCTTTGACATTAGAGATGTATAGGATCCGGTTACATCTCAGCCTACTCGTGGAGAGTCTGAAGTAGAGAGTCTGACGTGAGTGCTTTTGATGAGGGAACTTAAAGTTGTAGGAATCCGAGAAACTTTTGATATGCAAAGTGTCTTTTAGATTAATGGCGTGGTGGCTGTTGCTCGGTAGGCAGAGTGGTCGCTGGTTCATTTCCCTGACCCCCCTGGCTGCATGAAGTATCCTTGAGCAAGATGCTGAACCCAAACATTGCTCCAGATGAGCAGGTTGGCACCTTGCATAGCGACGTCTGCCATCAGTGTGCGAATGTGTGCGCTCAAAGTGCTTAACAAGTGTCAGTAAACTTGGAAAAGCGCCATAGAAATGCAAGTCCAGTCCTATCAAAGTCAGTTTATGTCCAAAGAATTGCTACATTTTTTTTTGCTAATTTGCCCTTGATGATGGCACTTAAAGTTTTTACAATCCAGCCTTCAAGGACTGTGACTTTTTGTACTATATTTAATGGCAATCAATTAAATTGTTGTAATTAAATACCACAACAGTGAAGTCAGAAGATCTTCAAAGTAATTAGGATTCAGAAGTATGAATCCATCCAATGATCCTAGAGATATTTGAGCCCTGCTGATAACTAGCTCGGCAAAAATACTGAGGTACAACTTAAACTTTTCCTGAGCGGAATATTAATGTACACACCAATTCACTAACTGGAACATATTGAATCATAGGATTCCTGTGAATAGAAGAGAAAGTGTGTGTGCATGTGTCTGTACATGTTTTTGTTACCTTTTGTGGACTCCTTCTGGCATAACCACTGACCATGTCAGGACCGGTAGTCCTTACTGGAACCAAAGACCAGTCCTAATGTGACAAAATGTGATTTCATGTCCTGGTTGAGTTTAAGGGTCAGGTGAAATGAGATTAGGTCAAATTGATAGATTAATTGGTTAGGGTAAGACTGTACATGAATGGAATGTGTGTGTGTGTGTGTGTGTGTGTGTGTGTGTGTGTGTGTGTGTGTGTGTGTGTGTGTGTGTGTGTGTGTGTGTGTGTGTGTGTGTGTGTGTGTGTGTGTGTGGCTGCCTTTTAAAGTGCTTGAGGGCTCTTTGTTACTCGGGAGAAAGTAAGAAACAAAGTAGGAAGTTTAATTCAGTAAAGACACAGAGGAATAAGAAAAATCAATACCCCGCTGCTGTTGCTGCACACGTAGTCTAGGCTGATGGCCCGTATTAAAGGCCCAAGTCACTCCAGTCAACACATGTAAGGTTCCTTCTAACCTATGTGCCAGAAACGCACACTCATCCACACAAACGAACAAAATAAAACTCCACGATGGCCTCTGCATTCATGGATAGAGACAAAACACAGAAACAAAGGCAGCTCCCACGCTGTCTTGTCAGTTCATTCTGCGACAACTCCGCGGTCCACTTTTCACAAGCCTAATTGTGTGTTGTGCACCAAAGCTAACAACAATTATAGCGTTTCATCCTGACACAACCGCGTGCAGAACGCGCCGGTTTATTTCCAGCAAAGTGTCTCGTCTTTATGAGGCTCGGGGACGAAGGCGGTGATGGATAAGCAGGAGGTGGATGATGATGGAAATTCTCGTCTCCTCGCTGCGTGGTATACGACACAGGAAAACAACAAAATGTGGGAGGTAATGAGGATACAATACAGACACACCGTCTCATGTGTGTGGGCATGTGCATTTGTCTCAGCTGTGTGCTGTTTGGTTTACTGTAGTTCACGTCAATGAAGGTGACTGACGCTTGGTCTGTGTGTGAGTGCACATATGAGTGTGTCTCTGGACGTGTGTGTGTTGAGAGGTTAGCTGTCAGTCTTGCACAGCGACTGGTGAGCAGAAGGCTCCTCTCTCACCTGCCTACCAGTGTTACTGTCGCTGCCTCAGAGGCTTTCGACTGCACTGTCACATTGAATTCATTCTCACTCTCAGCATGTGCACATCTCACTGTTTGACTGCGTCTGTTTGTGTACTTTTTGACGTTCAAGCGAGACTGGGCGACTTTTGCTGAACAGCGGCCATTGCGACCACAAGAGGCCATTATAAGATACTAATACAGCGTATTTTTAATTTTGTGTTAAGGCCATTATAATGTTTTTTTGTGCTATCATATAGAGTGGCTAACTATGTAGTAGCAGCTAACTACTAACTGGATTCATTCAGCTGGTCCCAATGATCAATACTTACCTGCTTTTGATGGCTGATACCAATAACATAACTGATCATTTCACATTTCTGTCATTAACAACAAAGTTCCTCACCTGTGATTTATGCCTTCCTGAGTGTAAGAAAGACTAACGGGCTGGCTACAATGAACACATAATGCAGAGCAGCTGCTGCGCCACCACGCCACCACTTTAATCAATGATGCTGGCTACACCAGGAGGGTATGTGCCAATGAGATGCTCTCTACAAGCATAAAAGCTGCTGGCTCCAAAAACTACCTACTCGATCAGTGTAGATGCTGCACTTGTCAAGTGAATGAAAGCAGTTTGGCCTTTGTATCACCGTCTGTATTTATGGGCTATAATGTCATTAAGGTCAAATAGCCGATATCATAACCTTGTGGTTGGCCTGGTATATATCGCGCATCCCTAACTGCAGCGTACTCATTGTGTTGAATTGAGCAAAGTTGCATCGAACTTCTCATTTGTGAGAAGATGATTGTTTTTTTTCCTCCTTTCAAAGCTCATGTTCTCACTTTGATTTTAATAAGCAGATTATGCTTCTAACAGTGATTGAGTTAGTTGAATATTTTCAGGGTAAAATAGTTGACTCATTCATGGAACTAGATGCACATTTTCAGCTTGTTATTATATAAGTTATGGCCATTTGAGTTACCAATTATGATATATAGACAATAAATGAGTTACTCACAAGATCATCGAGTTATTTTGATAATCGATTAAAATGGCAAATAAATGATATGAGTTGCTTATTCTGGATTGTTGGTCAGTCAATAAAAGCAATTTCGGTATGTCAGCTTGAGCTTTGGGAAATTGTGAAGAACATTTTACTCTTTTGTGACACGTCGTAGACCAAACGATAAATAGACCAATGGAGAAATTGATTGTTAGATTTTAATTGATAAGGAAAATCATCAGTAATTGCAGCCCCACAAGCGAACCCATGCTAAAATGTTGGCAACTGTGATCTCCAATGCTGTATACCTGCAGGTCACAACACTTCCATATTTTAGCTTCTTGTGTCTGCGAGTGTCGCATCCTCCCAGAAACTGCAGAGCAAATTAGCTCACAAGCTGCTTCTTTAAAGTCTGACTTGAAGACGTCTTGCAGCTTTTTTCTGAGAGGCTGCCGAGGCTGAACCCCGAGCATGTCATTGGTTTCTATACTTGGAGGCAGTTAAGTCTTTCTGGAGCTCAGTTGCCTGCTTGACACTTTAATGAAGCTGCAGGGGCCAGTTTTGAGTTAAATCTGGACTGGTGGAGACCAGAGGCCGCTGTAGCTCCTATAAAGTGTCGCTTTCTTGAGTTGTTCTCTCCTGTTTCCCATCTTCATGCTGTCTCGTAAACATGTTAATTTCATCCAATGATCCAAAACACAGCAAAGCATGATTTTATATACTTGAAAGTAATTGATTTCAAAAGGCTAACTAGAAGGAGACTCCTCAAAATGCTTGATTGGAGCATCAAACACCTCCTATAAAAGTAATTTAAGATGCCTTCTAGTTTATGTTATAATGGCTCCTTATCAAAAACATCCCAAGATTAAACTCTCCAGCTATCTCCTGCTCTTGTCTCTCCATCTGTCCCACCTCCTCCCATTTTCTCTGATACATAACTAATCGTCTATTAAAGGAGCTGATGCATGGCGCTCGGCTGCTGCGCTCTGTGATCCCAGGATTCACTGCAGCATCTGCCCACTGTTGAGGCCGCGTAAAGCTGCCGCACCCAACCAAGGGACTCCTGGGTGGGTGGGTGGCCCGATGCCTTCGGTCCTAGTCATTAGATTAGTCATCTGCAGTGTTGCTGAAGTATAAGTGGGCAGATATTGATGCGGTGCTGTTGTTAGCGTGGCTGGATTTGTCCTAGCCTCAGGCAGCGTTAATGCTAATCAGGTGCAGTCGATGGCTACATGGCAAACAGCCACGTTCCAGACGTTGTTTGTCTTTGATTTACGTTTTCACCTGTGATATTTTTCACCCCTCACACGTAGTCGGTTGTTAATTCATGTCGACGGCAACATCATGCATTATGCATTGTTATTAGTATTGCAGAAGACTTCCACTACATCAGAATGTGTCAGATTCCATTACATAAATCATATTTATCTCACTAATACAAATATTAATGTTGTATGTTTTCACACTAAAGTAATTCTCAAGTACTTTACAGATGAGTCTGGTCATATTCTTTGTTTTTATTGTCAGTGAATTCCACAAAAAGACCAGAACCACCAATGAAACGATCCCACTACAAGGAGGAGTCTGTGTATCCAAAGCCCGATAAAGCCTGTTCCTCTGTGCAAAAGAGCTCCATTGTTGTAAAAAATCAAATAAGATATTAAAAACACAATGGACGTCAGATGAATCACACTTAACAGTCAATATCTGTTAACAGAGAGTTATTTGTTGGTTTGGGTTTTTTCTTAAGATCAGAAAAGACAGACAGATTACATTTTGCATTCGTTTACCACAGTCAGTGATTTCAGTTGCCACATTCCACTTCCTTCTCTAAATGCAGCAGCTGTAGTATTTTTACTCCGGACCGTCTGAGTCACTGGATGACCTTTGTAACACACGGAGACATTCATGTCCATGCACCCCTCAGATTCTCTTTACTTGCAGTGCAACCTTTAATAATATAACTCTGCTGAACTCATGTTCCAACCTTTTACCACATAACCTTAGACAACCAGACACACACACACACACACACACACACACACACAACACACACATAATTCACATTCTGTCTGGCTTCACTGTGTGCTAAGCCCCGGCCTCCCTAGTAGAGCCCAAGAGATGCTCAATGATGGAGGCAGATGCCGATGCTGATATGCAAAATTCTATATATCGGATGATCAACGCACCTTTAAGGCAATGATCCTTCAAATGTGGTTATCAGACACTTGTCTATATAAAGATATGTTACAAAGGTAAGATATTAGATAGATGTACAGCTATACAATAAAAACTTTATTGTATAAAATGTCAGTAAACCTTCATGGAAATTTGATAATTAAAATTAACCCAATAATTTTTTTCTGCATCATGATTATCAGCAAGCCGATATATCGTTCAGATTCTAATACCTAACTACTGTTGCTCTGTCTGTGAAGCACCACAGACAGATTAATCAAAGTGTACCAAACATTTTTAAAACAGCAGCTCGTTGGTTTCATACAAAAGTAAACAAAAGCCGGCCTCTCATTTCTACCTGACGACTTTGGATTGACTGAAATGACAATTAGCCTATCAACTGTAGCCAGCGAGCAGTTTGGTTGAAACCCCGTCCCCCTGTTTAATATATATAACTGGGGTTATACAACTGCAAAAAATTGCAGCTTCAACAGTCGACGGTCCGTGTTCTTGTGTTACAGTGTGGAGCTACAGTGTCAGCTCTGGCGTTAAAGACCTTTCTATTCAAAATGCTTCAAGTGGTTCGTCTCCTCTCTTATAACGTCCCTGCCTACAATATGATTGGACAATCACTGTTCCTGGGCAGTGTTCAGCAAACGCTCTATTGTGCTTTAAAATAAGAGAACCCACATAATTGATATTCGTCTGAATGTGTGAAGAAAAAGACCTCAGGATGTGTATTTTTTTAAATGATTTTATTAGGGGCTTCGCCGTTTAATCTTTCGTCATTCGTTTTCTTTATCCCTCACTTTTCTCTGCCTCCTTTCTCCATCTTCTGCCTGCATCTCCTCTCTAATTTTTCCCATCTCTTTTTTTTCTCATTAGTCACTCTAATGTCTATCTTCTCTCTGACTGTGCACCTGCCTCTCTTCTCCAACCC
>OMLP01012747.1:9840-24735 GCA_900302685.1 Spondyliosoma cantharus
ACAATGATGCAGTCTTGACTAAGGACATAGGAAAGATGAGGTCATCTGTGTGTGTGTGTGTGTGTGTGTGTGTGTGTGTGTGTGTGTTTTAATGCTCCCTTATTCACTGCAGGTGGGCCTACTACTGGGAAGCTTTCACCCAGAGCGGCAGAAAACTGACACGTAAATAATTTTTCAATAGCGAGGAACACAGTCCCTCTCGCTCTCTCTCTTGCTCCCTCGCTGACCATCCCTCGCTGAAAAAAAAAAAAAGGAAACCGTGGATGGTTCTTATAACAAAGCAATTACAGCCTGAGAAACTGGGGACACATTTCCCTGTGAAATAAAAGGAGATCAAACCGTGCTTGTGGCCAAAGCATGAACCACACTCTAAACATGCCAATGGAAATATAAAGCACGCTATATTCCATCTTTATTTACAGCGGTCGCAGACTTCCTGGAGCTACACTGGAGATAAAAACAGACTGGACGATATTCAGGCACGTACAGCATTTCAGAGTCCTGCTGCACTTCCTGCTCGATACAACGTTTAATCTCTAAAATGACTCATTAATGACCTTTCAGTTTCAGGAAAAAAGTATTTAAATACATAAAACCACACCAGACAAAGGCGGCGAACATCATAAGAGCCTTCCGCTTTCTTACTTAAAGGGTAAATTCACCCAGAAATGAAAATTCTGTCATTATCTACGCGACCTCATGTTGATGGAAAGCCGGATTGACTTTTTTTTTGTCCACGAAACATTTCTGGAGCTTCACCGCAAAACAACATTGCAGCATTCTCCTACACAATTGAAATAGACGGGCTATAACTTGGTTTAAAATGTTAAAAAAGCAACCCGAGAAAAACAGGAAATCACTCCAAACAGCTCGCCTGCTGTAATCCAAGTCTCTGGAAGCCTCCCAGAGATCCAAAACTGAGTTGAAAAATCGTTATTTACATGCTTGACGTGCAGTCAGGCTCATGCCCCTGTGTTCGATTGGGTGTTCGCTTTTAGTTTCGCAGCTGCAGTAAAGATTTCGGCTTCAAAAAATGGAGTGAAAAAATTTGCAAATCAATTTGTGAACTTGGAGCTCACCGAGACTGAGCCGATGAGCTGTATGAAGCCATTTCATGTTTTTGTTTTTTTGGCTGTTTTTTTTAAAGTTTATAAAACAAGACCCCGTCTCTCTTTCAGAGAGTGCTGCGACACTGCCCCTGAAACGTTTTGTGGACGAAGAGAAAAAAAAAATAAAAAATCACCTGGCTTGAGCAGATAATTACCAAAATGTTCCTTTTTTTGGGTGAACTTATGCTTTAACAGGTAAACCTGTGTAACATCATTACATTACAGCATCATTACCTCACATCTGCTCACGGCTAAGATTAGCACAGACAGGTTGAAAACTTCAGCTAAGTGATCATTAAGTCCGGTTCACTGCTATAAATCGTGCTGCTGACATTAGGAGAGAAAGTTCAAAGCAATAATGTATTTGTTTGACTGTATTAGATGAAACATGACTGGATATGAAATAATTTAATTCCCCACCTCCTCGAGACAGTCGGTTCACAGCTGAGCTTGAGCTAGTTTTTTTTTTAGTTTTTTTTTTTACAGAGCATGAACATTACATCAGACGTACAAGTATGGACACCTTTCAGCCTGATGGACTTCATTTGAGATCAAATCGTGTAAACGGAGCAGATTTCTACTCCTCTTCCTCTCTGCTGCTGCTGCTGCTGCTGCCTTCCTTTCCTCTCTCACACATGTGCTTGTATGTGTGCATGTGTGGACCATGTGTGCATGACTGCACGGATATGTTTGTGTGTTTGTTGCAGTGCGTGCACAACTATAGCTCACCAGAGCCTGTCACTTTTTTTCTGCCGGCCGCTTAAAAGAGTCCGTGAGCGTTACGGCTGATCTGCTTATTCTCCAAAGACGGAAAACCAGCCAGTGTGACAGAGGACGGACAAACACCTGCAGCACGGGATGGCTCGAACTGTTTACTGTTTAACTCTCACGTTGTCAACCCAGAGTTTTGTAAAGTCTGGACGAATTGACAGGTTTCTGAAATCACAGTTACCTTCAGTTCCTGCACACATTTGTATGATGTGTCTTCATGCACCACACAAAAGACAGATTGCTGTGTGATCGTGAAATGTACTCTTTGAAATAAACAGAGGATTGTGACTGTAGCCTGCCTTTTATAAATCACGGGGGGGTTTGTAAGTGCGGGGTATCATTTTTTTTGATTGACTGACAGCAAAACTTGTAATTCAAATTCAAATCTAATGATTTTTCACTGCACATTGAACATCTTCTGTAAAGATTTTTCTAACTTTTTAAGTTTTAACTGGTGTTTTTCATTGTAGAACAGCCTTCACAGTGGAGGGCAAAGGAAGAATTACATTCTACAGGGGAAACTTGTTTCTTTAACTGTGCGTATATGAAAACTGTCAGAGGCATCTTTAATTGCATTATCAGAAATATGACTAGCGTTTAAGGAAACTGCAGTGGTAGAAGGTAATTCATTTGAAACTGACACGTCTCTATGGATTGGAGTGTTTTCAGTGTCTTGTACTGTTTTTCCTCTCTTTCTCATCCTTTTAAATAACATTAACTTTCTCTACTTTGAATGGACTATGGGAGCCTTTCAGGAGCCCATCAGAAGTTTTTTTTCTTTTCTTTTTTGCATCTCTCACATCTTGTCGCTCACGTGCACATAATCTGTATTATTTCTTCTGCTGTAATCCGTTTTTTTTTTATGATCTGCTGTGTCTCGTCTATTTATATTATTTAATCCGTTTTGCTGTTTGAATGGCCTGATGCTTCAGTTGACCTCACCTGTTCAGCACTTTGTGAGCTTGCTCTGTGAGAAGTGCCATATCAGAATAAACTCACTTGTGTAAGTGGGAACGTAAAAGGACACATAAAAAGAAGAGGTGTCTTCCTTAGTTTTGCTGACGTTAAAACGGCTTTTAGAAACAACAGGTGAATTGTTCACAAGGGAACTGCATCGTGATGATTTAAATTGCACCAGTGCACCTACTGAACATGAATTCTACTTGTAAGTCCTGATCATTTTCAGGGCGTATTGAGGATTTGCTTGATTCATAAGGACAATGGGAATAATTCACCGTTATTTATCTCACCACGTTCTTGTAGATGATGCTGCTCAAGGTGTAGGATTCAGCAAAGAATGACGCAAAAAGTGGGATTTTCGTACAGACGGCATGAAAGCTCTAAAAACTCTGTGTTCCAGTGCTGTTTTATATACAGCAGAAAATAAACTAATCGTGCGATATCATGTGTTGATGCACGTTTCGAGTTGTCTGTTGTTATTATCCAGTTAACTGACCTTCACCATTATCTATAAAGGGAATAATTCGATTTTTCGTCGCACTGTTTCACTTCCCGAACGATGTTTGGGCTCCAGAGAACTTATTTCAATGGCTGCATGCACATGATGAACCACCTCAGCTGTACATTTACATCGATCATCTCACCTCACCAAGGATTACATGTTGCGTTTTGAGATTATCTGCCGTCGGTCTACGAAGATTCCCAGCGAAAATATGTTAGGAGAAACAAAAAAAATAAAAAATCATTTCATTGATAATCGAAGTCTCAAATAATTTAAATGACAGCGTTATCATCATTGTATGAATACATTATACAACCTCCTTTGTTTGGTAGCACGCCAAATAAGGTTTTCTATCAAAAACAAATCAAGAACAACGTTTTCCGTGACAGAGGGAAATGTCTATATGGCTTCAAATCAATAATTGGGATGTAAATGAGCCTAAAATCCGTTTCGGGTGATTATTAATGTATTCAAAAGATGTTATAAACGAACTCAGTTGTATTCAGAAGCCACCCAGTTGGCCGCAGGGACACAATCGGCTCAGTATGGATGATTTACCCTTGATGAACCGTCGCGAATGAGGCGTAAAATCGTGCCCTCTCCGCCCCAGTGCCATCACTCACGGGCTATATTCATATCCAAATTACATTAATGTCATGTGTTAAAGCCCCCCCCCCCTCATTTTGCAAACTTTTTTTTTTTCTTCCCACCTAATAAGCGATCTAACTCGTTCGTGTCATCAGCATGACCACTTGGGAGAAGTCTCGAAGCCAGCAGATCTCGGTCCCTTTCCTCCGAGGAGAAGACGGGTTTGTGTAGCTCTGCTCAAACCTGAGGGGGAGTTTGGAGTGTTTGGTCAACGACAGTGGTTCCTGGAAAAGATCTGAATCGTTTTATAACCAAAGCCAGCTGCGGTGTGGTGTGCGCTGCAGTCTCTGCGTGCGTGCGCGCGTGTGTGTGTGTGTGCGTTCATCTGTATGAGGTAGAGAGAGGAGAGGAGAGGAGAGGAGGGGGTGTCTGCGCTTCCCTTTCTAAGAGAGAGAGCAAGAGAAAAAACTTTTCTCCTTTTTCTCCCCCTGACTCGTTTTTTAGGCATGAACGCCGAGACCTGCGTTTCATACAGCGACATGACATCCATGGATTCATATTATAGCCCCTCTGCAGCGCAAGGTAGGGATCACCACGCGGACCACTTTAGGACATTCCCAGCTACTGACACCAAATACAGCCCCACCGCCTTCCTGCCCAACAAAGGTCAGGCTTACGGAGAAAAGTCCCGGAGCCCCTTCCAGCAGGAGTGCCAGTCATTGGATGCCGCCGCAGCTGGGCAAGGCACTTTCAGCAAATACCACCTCTTCATGCAGAGGTCTTCTTGCAAAACACCCCCCGAGGAGGGCAAACTGCACCAGGAGAGCGGACACAACGGAGCGCTCGTCCCGTGTTATGGTGAGTTCATAAAAAAAGAAAAAAAAAAAAAAAAAACACTCAGTGGTGATTGAGTTACGGTCCGGGGCTGTTTTGTCATAAAGGAGACGAATTGCCGTGAAAATATCAGCAGAAATGTTTCATAAAGATGTTTCTCTGGAGCTGCGCTGTGTCTGATACCTGTGCGGATCATTTTTTTTTTTCAGCCAGCCATCGCTCATCTCTGCTTCACTTGTTACCACAAAATCCGCAGATGTAGCCAGATTGGTTTGGAAGTTCGGACGCATTAAACCCGACATTGTGGTTCCAGAGCTCAGACGATTGATCTCGGGGGGTCTCTCTGATATCTGACCGTTGAAATTGCACTTGTTGCGTGTTTGGTGCTTTAAATTTTTTTTGTTTTTTTTTTAAAATAAAATCCTTTTGTTTTGTTTTCCTGAGATGGGAAACCGCCTCCGCGCGTAAAAAGGCCGAGCAGTTATGTGCGTAACACAGTTAAGAAGAGGCATAATCTTCCCGACTATCAAATTGGCCCTTTGGCCATCAAAATTAAATTAGGGCGCATTTAATGCGATAATCTGCATTACAATCCTTAATATTCGAGCTGAGTCGGACAATTGAATTAACAGGTTTTCAGATGACACAAATAGTGAGCTCCAAACTGATAATATTTTCATTTCATTGCTCTGCCTGATTGGCCCCAATTAGATTTAATTGCGCGGGGACGCTGCTGTAACGGCTGAACGATGAGGGTGTAAATAAAACTTTGACCCTCGCGAGGCAGGCGGCCACTTGGACGGAGTTTATTCCTGTTTTTTTTTTTTTTTTTCCTCCGCTGATCTCAAACACACACGGCAGCAAAATGAAAATTGGATGATCTCAAAAAGACGCGTAAAAGGCCTTTAAATCAAAAATGGAGGTTGACCTTCAACTGCATCGCCCCCTGCTCGCCGCGCGCGCGCGCGCGCACACACACACACATATGATATCGTGAGAGTAAATCTGCTGTGTTTTAATCCAGATTTGACTCGTCTTCAGTTTCGGGCCACAGGTTGAAAAGCTTAAGCGACAGCAATCAGAATAACTCGAACTGATGCGTAAACGATGAGGAGATGCATGCTTCATCATCACGTCTGGTGAATTACACGTTTTTTAACTAAAATTCTGCAAAACGCATTTATGCATCTGAAGTCTGAACGTGTCGCAGTTTTGAGGTTTTGTGCACAATAGAGCCACTCTGCAACTGAATGAAGCCACAAAGCCTCCGGGCCTGTTTCTCTTACACGCTCTCTCTTTACATCTAGGATTTATTTTCAGGATACCTCACATGTGAATTTAATCCGCCGAGGAGTAACGTTTGTAAATGAAATGCTAAAGTAGTGTTTTTAGATAAAGTCGTCAAATTAAATTCAGATCAAGATCCATTTATGTAACAAAACAAAAACCTTTAAATGGTTTGTGTGACCAACCAGAACAGTAAGATGCAGTTACAATAATAATAATAATAATAATAATAATAACGTCTCTCAGCTTTTACGCTCCTTCTTCTTCGCTGTCCGTCTGTCTGTCATTGTTACACTGAAGCGGTTTAAATATGTTTTGACAGTTTCTGGACATCGGCCTTCGCAGAAAAAAGAAAAGAAAAAAAAAAACTTTATTGCTCCCAAAACGTCAAAAACGGTCATCAGTCTTCCCAGAAAAGTCTTTTTTTTTATAATGGCTGTTAAATTTTTATCACCCATTAACCCTGAAACAGATCCGGTAAATCCAGATGGAATAAAAATGTTATATCGTGTTGTAAATAAACCGCAGTTATAAGACTGAGCTGACATTCTAGTTCGGATAATGAAGAAAGACAGAAAGCAAACGAATTGTTATTATTATTATTATTATTATTATCTGTTTTAAATAGCGGCTCTTCCAAAAATATAATTGACAGACGGAGGAGATCATGACTTCGTGTTTGGAGCAGATTTGAAGTTGTGAGTTAGTTGAATTACATACAATTAGATATAATTTCACGAGTTCTTTTTATTCATTTTTTATTTTATTTTACCACCAGGGTTGGACTCCAGGATGGGTCAGGTTGTCCTTTTACAACAAAGACCCCTCAATTATTATAACAATAATAATAATCCTAATAATAATAATAATACAATGACTGGATCCACAGTGGATAAGGCAGAAAAACATCTCGGCGCTGTAGACAACAGGAGCTCTGGCATTAATCCGACTCAGATGTCCACTTCTCTGTTCTCCTGCTCAGTGACTTGGCCCTCAGAGATAAAACTCCTTCAGCTCTTCAGACTGGGATCACAAGAGACGCTGTTTTTTTTTTTTTTTTTAAAAACACATTTTTAGAATTGATGTTTTTATCATCTCATCTTCAACATATTTCTTTAAATACTAAATTAAGCTTGTAAATATGAGATTGAGTCTGTATAGAACTTGAGAGTGGTGTCAGTTTTCCTCTCACTGGAGTCTCCAGTTAACTTTATCTTTTTACTGACTTCTACAGCAATGACTGGACGTAAATTGAAAGCAGCAGTAAAATATGCTGAACGCACAAGCTGGGGAGAAAAATGATAAATGATTCCTGATGTGTTTATTGGAAGAAATTCTGGTGTATTTTACTTCCTGCCCCATTTCTTTTATCAACCCTGTATTTTACACAATCAGCGGGGAGTTTCAGATTGTCAGAGAGCGCTTCCTTGTTTTAATTTGTGGCTTGATCCCTTCAGTCAAAGGTGATGTGGTGACTGGTGTCAGAGTTGTCAAGAGGTTCGGACTGCCCACAATGTAACAGAGACATTCTTTGTCAAATAAAAAAACGTCCGTCTGATAAACATTTACATACATTAGAGTCACTACAAACACATTGCCAATCATGGTGTTATGTGAAATCAACAAGGCAGCTCGGAGAGTGAGAACAGCTCTCAGCTCAGCTCTGACAGCAGCAGGCTGACTGGAAGTGAAAGAAATGTGACGGTGTGGTTCAGAAGGCTGTTTGTAGGAATCCTTACATCAACTGCAGTGGAGGTATTAAAGGCCAAAAAGTAGCAAAAATAACAGATTGGTGAAGTCAGATCACCATTTTCCTTTAAGAAAACTGGCAATACAACAATGAAAAACTAATTTTTATACAAATGAATCGATCGGAGGTAAAACAAGCATTACAACCATGTACAATGTCTTTATTATAAGTAAAAGTCCTGTATTTTATGTTTTACTGGAGTGAAAGTACATAAATATTAACAGCAAAATGTACTTAAAGTATCAAAAGTAGAATAAGCAATATAACAAGATTAAACTACTTTATTACAAGCAGTGTTGTAAAAAGTACTCATAAGTTATACATGAGTAAAAGTACAGATTTGGTGTTAAAGTATTACATCAGTAAAAGTGAAAGTCACCCATATGAATAGTACTTGAGTGGAAGTTATAAAGTATCTGATGTACTTCAAGGACTTGTCTGGGAGTAAATGATGCATATATTTACATACGTATGTACTGTATACCATGAGGTTGGTTATCAGCCCGGTAGGTTATCTAAATTGATACTCAGCACGTCAGAATCTATGTTTTTTTCTTTTCCAATTTCTGATGAAATAAGTGAATTAAAAAATGTGCTGCTTTTGGTTCTGATGTGGCATATAATCTGCAAAGTAACTAGTAATTTAAGATATCAGAGTATCTCAAAATTGTACTTAAGTATAGTATTTGAGTACATTTTATTTAGTTACACTCCATCACTGATTACTAGTAAAGGCCTATTTTACATATTATTTTACTTTAGTGAAAGTGTGAAATCAAAATTTCTGAAAGTAAAAGAAGTAATACAACAATATTAAACTACTTTATTACAAGTAAAAGTCTGACATTTAACATTTTACTTAAGTGAAAATATAAAATGAAAGTATAAGATGTAGCTAAAGGTAGCACTATAATAATATAACAACATTAAACTACCTACATTCATCATTTCACTTAAAGGGGCATGATCAAACTTTCAATATTTATGAGGAAATAATACAAACTTACAAAGACTTATTTTTTCAGTTGCTGTTCTCAGAAGAAAATAAGGCCCCAGAACACTGGTTGAAGCTAGAAAGGTGGCAGGGTCCGCCACATATAAACAAAGTAAAACAGTATGAAAGCACTGTCCTTTAAGGTCAGCTTCATAAAAACAGTTTATCTATTTTGTTTAGGCATAAAATCAGTCAATGAAGATCTTTCTCTTCTGATTACAATTTCTTCCCAAAATTCTACAAATTGCACATTTTAAATGTAGGAATAATATTTTCAGCAAAATTATCTTAAAGTCTCAAAAGTAAGAATTCTTGTTCTGCAGGAACAGGCCCATTTAAATTCATGTAATTTGGGATTATCGTTATCACTGAGGCACATTTTCATTAGATAATAAAGTCACTTGTAATTACAGCTGTAAATAGATGCGATCATTTGAAAGGTAAAGTATTTCTCTCCTGAATGTAGAAGATTAAAGTTACATCAAGTGGAAACACAAGTAAATACTGTATTTCAGTTAAAGACACCAAATGGTAAAAATAAAAAAAAATAAAAAATGTGTAAACTGATTTACAATTACTGTATTATTACAAAAGTGGTTGAAATGTAAAAGGACTTCTTCATTGGATAAAACAGGCCCCAGAGAATGATTCGATCAGCCACATTCATGTCTTTGTCATCCGCAGACAACATGCGTCCTCTTTTGATGTGTCCGTCTCTTCCCTCAGCGTCTTGACCTTTGGCTCGGCTCTCCTGCCCCCGTCTGTTTGGAGGGCAGGGTGAGTTCCCCTGCGTGCACACAGCAGAGAGAATCCATTCGAAAACCCTCTGATTGAATCTCTCCGGTGTCACAGTTGAGCCCTTTGCAACATTTGGGATCAAGTTTTACGTTGTAAACATTTGACTACACTAATAAGATGGAGGATGCTCCTTTGTTGTTGCATGGGTTTTAAATCGCAGGCCTAATTGCAGCGGGATCGTGCCTTTTTTTTTTCTTAAATAGCGACTGATTTTGTAGTGTAATGACATCTTAGCACCATGAACACACACTGCTGGTGTAATTTGAAGACATAAAAGGCTGCAGTTTATTCCAGCTTAAACCATAATTTATCTTTCGGGCAAAGCGAGAATTCGATCCAGCTCTTCTGCTCTGCATGTGTAGATATTACGTTCCCTGCAGGAGCACTAAACGCACCAATATTTAGGACATGATTGCACTTGGTTGTGAGGTTTTGTCACTGCCATCTCCTGGGTTTTCTTTTTTGTTCCTTCACCATCTTTAACCCGGCACAACCATTTCAGCCTCTCATAATGGCCGTCTGTGCTGATTGGTTCGAGCAGGGAGTAATGGGAACCAGCCATGCGGCCCAGACAACTGAGGCACACTTCAGCGAGTCAATGACATGAGTGGAGGTGACAAGGACTCAGGATCATTTTACCATTTAGCTTAAAGTTTGGCAGGGCAATTTACATTAGGCTCGGCTTGCATGGCCGAGTGAGAGCAGCAGGGCAAAAAACGGCTCACGCGGTCCAGGACTTCCTTTGGTCTCATTGACACCGCGTCATGTAAACCGAACGCTGAGACAGAAACCAACTGTGGACGACTGATCACAGTGTTTTGGTAGGTTCCTGTGCCCCATACAGTCGATGACTTTCTCACTGCACTCACTTGACTTTAATTGGCGTGATTTAAGAGTCTTATCTTCTATTTTCCTCGCCAGGCTAAATTTTTTTTTTGGTATATGCTCAACAGTAATGGCCGACGTCTTGAGGTAATACCTTAAAGGTTTTTCAAGGCCTTGTGTGCAGTCATCGAAAGGCTGCATCACTTCTTGGTTTTAGTCCGGCTGCGCAATTGCTTTCACTCTAGATTAATCTTTAGATTGTTTCCTTTGATTTATCTATTTGTTAGTTTTCTTTAAAATGCAAGAAAATTGTTAAATATGTCAATTGGTGTTTCCCAAAGCCCAAGATGGCATCCTCAAACGTCTTGTTTTGTCTACAACCTAAATATGTTCAGTTTACTGTCACAGAGGAGTAAGAGCATTTACATTTAAAATGCATACACAATTTACATTTTCACTTTTTTTCTTAAGAAAATCACTCAAACCAGTCAGACAGTTATAAAAAAAATAGCTGACAACTAATTGATTGATAGATTAATTGTTGTGACTCTAGTTTCTAATAGATAAAAATATTTAAACACTGAAGGCAAATGATTTTCGAAACTTTGAGTTTTGACAACTTCAATAGTGAGTAACAGGATCTGAATGAATATGTCAACTAAAGATATACATGATTACATTAACACAAATGGATGTAAGGTTTCTCTTCAGCAGCAGTAAAACTGCTTCCTGCAACTGTTTCATGCTCTAATTTTTTTTTTTGTCGGACAATTATATATACTATATTACTACTAATATTTAGTGTTTTGTCAGTAGTTATTTGTCAGTGTTGTAAAAAGCATCCAAGTCACCTGAATGAAAATAGCTTGAGTAAAAGTCCTAAAGTATCTGATATGATATATATTGAAGTATCATGTTGTTTATATATAATTATTGGATATATTGGATTATTTGATATTCAACTGTTTTCTGATGATTTTAAGCAATTGCCCATAAATACATTAATCTAAAATGTGCTACTTTGGCTCTGATGGAGAATGTCATGTAACCTGCCATGTAATTAGTAAGTAAAGTTATCAAATAATAGTGGAGTAAAAAGTACAATGTTTACCTCCAGAATGTAGTGAAGTGCAAGTATGAGTTAGCTTAAAATGGAAACACTCAAGTAAGGTGCAGTACATTGTATTTTAGTAAATGTGCTTAGCTACATTCCATCACTGTTGTTTGTCCCAATGTCTTGAAACTTTAGAAAACCTACTGGTAAATATACATGCATCAACAATCATTTAACAAAGGTTTCTCAGCTGTACTTCTGCCATTAGACAATTAACATTTCTAATCCATAACTATGAGATTGAGTATGTTCTATGATAAGAGCCATGATTCATTGTTAGGACTGATGTCTTTATGTTTGCTGGTGGAAATCTTTGGTTGCATTCTGTTGTAAGAATATTCAGATTTGAAGCAAGTTTTTTTTTTTTTTTTTTCCTTTTTACGTGCGTGCACACGAAATATGTACTCTCGCAAGTTTTTCCCACTCGCATGGAATGTTCACTTTCGATCAGACAACAAAAACACAAGATGAAGGAGATTCCGTTTTGCTCCAGCAACGTCTGAGAGAAACATTTGGAAGAGAACGGGAGGGAGGAAGGGAGGGAGGGAGATACAGAGGGGGGAGAGCACAAAGAAGACAAAGGGTGCGTGAGAGGTGATTTATCAGTCCTCGGCTTTATGGTTTTTTTTAGGTTTTTTTCGCAGTCTGTGAGTTTTGCACAGCCTGCTGAGATGGATCATCGCTGCGCTCAGTCAGCAGAGTTAAATTTCAAAGTGAATGGCTACCTATCAGATGGTCACTGAAGAACATTTTTTGTAAAGAAAAAAACAATAAATGTAATGTGCTGATGTCTGCTGAGGTTCTGTCTGGGAGACACATCGACTCTTCAGTGGGAATACACACTTTGGCGTGAAGGGCAGTTTGTGTGCGAGCGTGTGTGTGTGTGTGTGTGTGTGTGTGTGTGTGTGTGTGTTTAGAGTATACGAGTGTGTGTATTGTCCAAAAATGTTTTGATGAACGCACCTGACACCACACCAAGCAAGAATAGTGTCAGGCTATTTATAGTCATCCGATATCTGCTTACAAAAGAGACGAGGTTAGATTTCAAGAACAGAAGGTCAGAGAAACTTTGACTCCGTCTTCAGCTGTGATGGAGGAAGAATTGAGATGCTTTACTTAGAGCGGCCATAATAGCTGTTATATAGAATATCAAGTGACAATATGAACACATGTGACAATAGGAACAACAAACATACAGAGAATTATCATCTGAATGAACAGCTCCCAGCAGCGTTACTAAGCTTTTGAAGAATTTCAGCTCATTGTTTCGCTGTCTGGATGCAACTTTACTGTTTCGGATCATTATAATCTCTTGTGTTTTTTTTTACCTGTTCATCACCAGGCAGCAGACAGACGAAGTTCGTGGTGATCATAGCGGAGCATTTAGCAGCTGAAAAGTCAGACATTTCCTTCAGGAGTTGGTGGAGACCAAAAACAGAGCTAAAAGAAAGTTAACTTAATAGTTAATAGACTTACATTCATCGGGGCCCAGAAACAGTTTTAATAATACACTAAAATGTGACGATGAGTGGATGGGTTCGCATCTTGTGTCCGCTGCCCCCAAATGGCCAACAACTTGCCAGTTTAGGGAAAGCGGTGATGGCAAGATAGAAAAACAGTCCTGCATTCTGAAGCTAAATAGAAATGTTTTTTTGCTTTAATGTATCATTATGAAGTCAATGTTAACTGCACAATGTAATGGATATGAAATAATGACACTGTGACACTTCCACTATGAAATTTTGCCAGCCACTGGGCATTACAATCTCCTGAAATAATAAGGCTGACCCGTGATCAACCATGGCGCCATTTATATCTGCTTTCACATCTCCATCATGGACTGAATGAATTATAAACTCACACTTTCTTCTGCATTGTTGGTAGTCGCCACTTTGAGAAAAAAAAACGAAACAATCCGGTTGTCTTTGCAACAGTGGACAAAATAATACCAAACTATTAATGCTAGAAGGGCAGCAGCTATCTGTTTCATTTTAAATACAAGTAAAAAAAAAAAAGTATTATCGACAAAATCATTTCTACTACTTAATAATTAATCTGTAACAATAGCATCAGTCTTCTTGAACTGATAATTTGCAAAGAAACAAGTGAGTATAGCTGTCAGATAAATGTAGTGGAGTAAAAAGTACAATGTTTCCTTCTGATATGTTGTGAAGGAGAGGGTTAGATTAAAGATGAAGTAAAAACAATTACCAGCACTTAAAATTGTCTAACTTCACATGTTGAGCATATCATTATTGCCTTGTCTTGATTTACAGGTCCACACAGTGTCAGGCGAACTGTAGATTATAAGAGTTGACTTTACTTAAAAAAAAACAGGAAACCAATTACCTCAGAATTACCTAGTAGAGTATTAAATTTAAGAGCTTTAAAAAGTTGAAAAACTTTGTCGAGTAAAGTAGACACCTTGTCAGATTTTACAGTGCATCAGTGTCGCGGCTTGTCTCTGTCTTTACAGCCAAGCAGGACTTAAGAGTTATCCACTGTTCAAAGCTCCGTGTTACGTCCCAATCCACATTTTAAAGTCAGTAAAACAAATCCAAAAAACATGTACAAATAAATACTCTGCTCAAACATTTCCTTTCTCCTCTCGTCTCTGCGTTTCTTTAACATCCTCTCTATTTCCTCTCCCCTCTTTCACTCCGCTGTTTATGTTTCCCCCTCACTTTTCGGATATTTCTCTTTTCAGTTTGAGCAACATGTTGTTAATCTCTCCCAGTCGCCGCGTGGTGCGTAATTTATAGTGTTTCCTCTTAACACCGTGAGCTGACCCCAGTCATCCCAGTCAATAAAGAGGCAGGGAAGGTGCCCTGTCGCTTTACAGCCAGTTAAACTGCACTTTGATGTTGCCCCCTCGTTTTCAACTGTGAATTAATAGCTGTCCGCGCTGAGTGTCTGACCCGCAAGGACGTCATTTTGACTGTATGATCCACAGGGGAAGTGCCTCGTGATATTAAAAATGAGGTGCGATGGAAGGTCTTAAATCAAACTTTATTTTTGATGTCAGTGCCAGCAGTGACATAATAATCTGTAAAATAAATACTAGCTCGGATGTACATTTTAACATGAACATTTTAGACTCAGGTGGAAATATTCACACGACTTGAGCTTGAGCTTGTTCCCGAAGAAGTTTTTTTGTACGAGGAGCTTTTCTCTGAGCGGCGGACTCTCCGCTCTTCTTTCTCTGTTCACTGTAATTGGAACAGATGCTGAGCGCTGGATCCGCTGCAGTGGAAATAGAACATTCTGTGGTTGCAACTCAAAACATTTTGCATGGCATGTTCGCCTGAAAAGAAAAGAAAAAAAAAATACTTTTGGTTTGTGAGTTTTGTTGATTTTTGTTGG